>APFE030495230.1:0-16929 GCA_000404065.3 Pinus taeda | reverse complement strand
TGTTTGCTTTCCTCTCCTTCCATTTCTGCTTCTTCTTTTCCTTGTTCTTGTTTTCAGATGGTTTTGATGATCCCCCAATCTCTGGGTTCACATTCTTGCCTCTAGCCTCTAGATGTGTAGCCTGAACTCATACATCATCTAGGCTAGTGGGATTAAACATGAGAATGGTGTGCTTCAAATAGCTATGCAGACCACCTATATACTTCAACAAAGTTTCAGGTGAGTCTAGAGATATGACTAGAGTTAAAGCTCTTTTTCTAAATTCCTGGGTATAGCTTTGTACAATTTGGCCCTTTAATTGGCGAAGATTTTACCAAATCATCATTGCTTGCAACATTTAAGCTAGTGGATAGAATTGTTTTTTAATGGCAGAAACAAATTCATTCCAAGTAGAAAGAATTTTACCATGTCTCTTCAGATCAGCTTGTGTCTTGCCTTCCCACCACACTAGTGCAGTTCCTCTAAGGCGAAGGCTAGCCAGCTGAATCTTTCTCCTCTTTGAATCAATGTTCTACACCCTAAAATATACATTAATCTATCTAATCCAGTTATCTAGCTTTTCCACATTTAATTCTCCATCATAGATTGGCAAATCAAATTTCACATCTAATTTAATCAAACTTGATTTCTTCTCTTTGTTTTAAGGGCTAAGAGATGAGGATGATGGAGATGATGGTGGAAGAGATGATGGAGGAAGCTTTTTCCCTTTCCCTTTGCCCTCTGGGGAATTTAGAGAAGTTTCCTCTACTCCTTTGTCTTGTTTGGCAGTTGAAGTACTTTCACCTCGACCTTTCTTAAATTCTCGATACATCTCTTCCACCATGGCTCTCATGGTCATGAAACTGTCCATGAACTGAGATTCTGCTTCCAATGGGGTTTGTTCTGCCATTCTCCTCCTAGGATAGACTCTTCCAATTTTTGGATTAGCCTCAACAAGTTCTCCTTCTGTTAGTTTGAGCTTTGACCTAGTTAGCATTCAACAATCCAGCATAAGCTTGTCTAACCTTAGCAAACCTAAAGCTCTGATACCACTTGATCTAAAAATGAGATCTTAGACTAATATTAAGGTATTACAGACTCATGTGCAGGATTTGCCTATATTACTTAGTGCAACGGATCGAAGGGATTTTGAATAATATAGACAATGAAGCAGTTATAGAAACATAGAAGACATACACACATGACATAGCAAAATAATCAAGGAGTTCACCCAAAACTCCTAGGCTACATCTCCTGGTCCAACCTTCAATGGTGACCTCTCTATTATGTCTTCAAGAGCAGAGTTTTACAAAAGCGAGCTCAATTTGAGTCTCAACACAACAAATACAAAACATCAAGAGTTTACTTGACTCCCTCAAGTCTCTGGAGTACATAGATTCTCCCTCTCGCTTTTTGCTTGTGTCTTCTCTCTGTCTCAACACTTCCTACCTCTTTCTTTGTAATTATGTGGCTTTTAAACCAATCGGCACTAGTCTGTTCGTTTTCCCTTTCGAGCTCTCTGACTTCTAGCCTCTGTCCGCTTAGATCCCTTCTGAGCGTTAAACAATCACTATTAAACATCTTTGGGTATCGTGGCCACCTGTTTTGTAACAAAAGGGACCATCTGCACCTTTGAAATCCCCAAAATAGCGATTCCCTATTTACACAAAGAAATACACAAAAACACGGGAAAATCCGCCAAACTGCCATTTATCGGACCTGAAACATCGTTAATTCTACTCTACAATCCTTTCGGATTCGTCTTCAGGCGCTATCACAAGTGATCATTGATCCAACGGTTTAGATTGATTTCGGGTGGCTTAAACGCATGAAGATTACCCGCCCGAAAAGGCGGTTTTCTCTCTCCGACGCCTAGCCACGTGTCGGCTAGTGTATGTGCTTGGGTGGAGCCCGACCAATACCACTTACCGCCTAAGGCCCGAAATCCCGCTTATTACAAAACTCAAACTATATGTCACTGCATGTATAAACCCTTTTGGGTCCATTTTATCGCTCCATTTTCATTTCCTTTGATTTTTGTTTATTTAACGAAAATGTGATTTTACATAGAAAACTCCTTTTTTATGGACTCAAAATATATTAAATTTCATTCATAATCCCCATTGGGTCCGGCTATCACAAGTCGCAAGTATATCAGCCCCACTCCTTTGTATTGCTCCAATGCGATAATGCGATGCGATATATCGTAATCGCATATCGCATTGTCCCCGGGCCGTTGGTAAGCACTCCTCTGTATTCTACCAATGCGATATCGCGAGTTAACCTGGGCCATTGATCTATGTGCTTGATCAACAGTCCTCATTGACTCGCGCTGATCACTATTGCAAATGTCATATGGCTGCCTCCGATAACCTCCACTTCCCACCGCCGATTGCGATATGCCGATCGGATCGGGACCGTTGATCGGCCAGATCCGACAGCTCCTATGCATCATTGTTCAAGCCTCCGATAGCTCTGTTTTTCACTGTTTCTTCATGTTTCTCAGGCCCGATAGTGTAATCCACCATTTTTTAAAGTTCATCCTTTGCGATAGCTTTTTATTTTTGAAGACTTAGAGGGTTTCTAGGATCCATTTTGGATCATACATATTGTTGTCTAATGAGCCCACTCTCATTATCATTCCTTCATGGAATAATGTTAAAAATCACGTTTGGTAATAGGGATATTCCCATTCCTTGACTTTTGTCATTAGTGCCCCATCTCCATAGTGACCAATGCATATCACTTGGAAGGGATAGCACTTGGAAGGGATAGTGCAACATGGATTAGTGTTAATAAACCATAATCCATTTAATTAAATAAAGACTACATTATTCCTTTGATATTCATCAAAACCTGAATTCTTTTATAATTCCACCAAGGTTTATTTTACTTGTATGGAAGTCAGTTACTCCACAACACTCAGGCTTCGAAGTCTTATGGACTTTGAGGACTTTTCAAATCCTTCCTTGGCATCAAGAAATATTGAGAAACATGACCATAATAGAAGTGAAACCTTCATTCCAATGAAAACATTCCATAAATCTATCCATCTATAGACTCATATACAACACCACCGTTCAATATCATAAGGAATTTCCAAAAAAAATACTATTAAATCTACTGAGTTACCATGCATTACACCAATCATAACTCTTTTTCTCGATGACAATCACAGTCCTTAAAAAAATAGGCAGCCATAATGTTCAAAACATACCAGACAATGGGACTCATAATCCATAACAATCTAGTTAAGCACCAAAAGAAACCATGAATGACAATGAATATCGCTTTGCATTTTATGACAATATTAGTAAAAACAGAGCCCTCCAAACCCCTAATAACCATGAAGAAACCCACATACGACATCCCATCAATGACAACATGAATACCACATTTCTCCATTGCAGTGTATAACATTTTACTTGAAGCATATTAAGCTACCATACATATTTATGTAAACAACTTATGATCATACAAAGACCTTAGAAACCTTTCTAAGCTAGCAATTAGAAAAATGTATTAGTTCAATTATAAGTTTAAAAGATTAAATATTTTCATATAGTTTAGTTTTTAAACTCTCCCCCTCCACCATAAAAGATATAAAAGAATAAGGAAAGTAACACATTTTTACTATAATCTATTTTGTGTGAGATTTTGTTAAGTATTTAATATATTTAATTAAATTTTTATTGAAAAGAAAATTAAAAAACTATTATTTATATTTTCATGAAATTTTTATTAAATTTTAATACAATAAATATGATTTCATTTTCCAATTATATATATATATATACACACACACTTCCTTCAAAGAATTTAAACAACTTTCAAAGTTAAGAAATAAGTTTATAAAACGGATACATGTTTCTATTATAAATAGAAATATATACAAGTTACTATCATTGCACATAAAACAAATATCTAGACTTAATTTTGTATTTTTAACAAAGACCAAAAATTAACTTATAGAAAATACATAGATAAGAAGTTTAGTACACTTATATTTATATAAAGCACCATGCACATAAAATAGTATAAATAGATTAAAAATAAACAAAAACAATATACATAGATTTATAATAATAAAAAAGTATCACTTTATAAATGCTTTGTAGATTTTAAATCATCATACCAATTTATACATGTTTATATTCATACTCAATATACGATGAGAGAATTTTTTTTAATACCATATTGTTTTTGGTATAATGCATTAGAAGTGGGTTTAGCAAGCTTTAATTATGTAGGGAATCGATACACCTCAAAAAAGGGCTTTGGCATCACTGGGAGTACCATCCACAATTTAGCTCTATCCCATAACAAAAATATAGCAACCACTCCCCCAATTCCAATCCCTATTCCTATCCCTAATGCTATTAATGACATACGTTCATCGAGACGACTTAGCCATCCCACTTTTGCACTACTACTCTTAATAGCATTATCACCATTTCTTGCTTGTCTTTCATTTGCATTACATGAAACATTAAATATTTTCAGATAGTTTAGTTTTTAAACTCTCCCCCTCCACCATAAAAGATATAAAAGAATAAAGAAAGTAGCACATTTTTGCTCTAATATATTTTGTGTGTGATTTTGTTAAGTATTTAATTAATTTTTTATTTAAAAAAATGCTATTATTTATATTTTTCGTTAATTTTTTATTAAAATTTTATATCGAGATAAAAAATATTCTTTTCAAATAAAAAGATATATTATATATATATATAAATATAAGATATATATAGTACATCCTCAAAAGAATTTAAACACCTTTCAAAGTTAAGAAATAAGTTTATAAAACGGATCTGTGTTTCTATTATAAATAGAAATAAACACAAGTTACTATCATTGCACATAAAATGAATATCTTGAATTAATTTTGTATTTTTAACCAAGACCAAAAATTAACTTATAGAAAATATATAGATAAGAAGTTTATTACACTTATATTTATATAAAACACCATGCAAATAAAATAGTATAAATAGATTAAAAATAAACAAAAACAATATACATAGATTTATAATAATAAAAAAGTATCACTTTATAAATGCTTTGTAGATTTTAAATCATCATACCAATTTATACATGTTTATATTCATACTTAATATAGGATGAGAGAATTTTTTTAATACAACATACTTTGTTTTTGGTATAATGCATTAGAAGCTTTGAGCTTAGCAAAATTTAATTATGTAGGGAATTGATACACACCAAAAAAGGGCTTGGGCATCATTGGGAGTACCATCCACAATTTAGCTCTATCCCATAACAAAAATATAGCAACCACTCCCCCAATTCCAATCCCTATTCCCATCCCTAATGCTATTAAGGACATATATTCATCGACACGACTCAGCCATCCCACTTTTTCACTACTACTCTTAATAGCATTATCACCTTTTCTTGCTTGTCTTTCATTTGTATTACATGAATCTAAAGGACAGCCAAATAAACACTTATTCTTTTGGAGTGAAGATACATTGAAAGTGGAAAATTGTGTCCCTCTTGGGATTCGGCCACAAAGATTGTTTGATGAAACATCAAGAACAACTAGCTCATGTAGAATGGAGAGCTCTTCAGGAATCGATCCACTCAAATTATTGTTTGACAGGTCCAATTGTTCCAAAGTGGATATCCTACTAAAAGATGTAGGTATTTTCCCTTCCAAATGATTATGAGATAAGTTCAGTAGCCGCAAACAATTCATATTGCCTATGCTTGCAAGGATCTCTCCTGTGAGATTATTGCAAGATAAATCAAGTATAGTGTTTTGAGATGACAAATATACTAATGTATACTCATATATTTTCATGTTAATTTCCAAATCTGTGAATGTTTCACTATAACCATCATTGAGTATATTTGAAAATCCAGAAAGTCTCTCAAGATGAACTAGTATTCTTCCACTGAATCTGTTGTTGGACAAATCCAACACATGCAAATATGTGAGATTTGTGATGTGCTCATGAATACACCCATGTAGACTATTATAGCCAAGGCTCAAAGCACTCAAGTAACGGAAAAATGAAAAGCTTTGAGGAAGCTCCCCTGTGAATCCATTTTTGCTTAAATCCAATATTTGAAGTTGGGTATAATTGGACAAAGATGCAGGCATCGTCCCTGAGAGGTTATTAGAATGAGCAGAGAAAACCATTAAAGAAGTATAATTGGCAATCTTAGTAGGAATTGATCCCTCTAAGTTGTTTTCTGAGAGGAAAAGAAATTCAAGACGACATAAATTGGCAAAATCCACAGGGATACTACCAGTGAAGTGATTTTGAGAAAGATTTAGGAATTCCAACCGAGTCAAATTGGAAAGGGTCATAGGGATGCTACCGGTGAGTTTGTTTTGAGAAAGATCTAGGGAGGTCAACCGAGTCAAATTGGAAAGGGTCACAGGGATGTTACCAATGAGCTTGTTTTGAGAAAGATCTAGGATTCTCAGCTGAGTCAAATTGGAAAGGGTCACAGGGATGCTAAGGGTGAATTTGTTTTGAGAAAGATCTATGTAGGTCAATCGAGTCAAATTGGAAAGGGTCGCAGGGATGCCACCGGTGAACTTGTTTTGAGAAAGATCTAGGTAGGTCAACTGAGACAAATTGACAAGTTCTATAAGGCTGCTACTAGTGAGGCCATTTCCAAAAAGAGTTAAATAAGTCAATCGAATCAAATCACTACAAGTTATAGAAATTATATCATTAAAATTGTTTTGAGAAGGATATAACTGGTTTTCAAGGGATCGTAGAGAAATGAATCGCAGAGAAGTTAATCGAATCAGATTTACAAAAGATATAGAAATATTGCTCATAAACTTGTTAGAAAAAAAATCTATTTCGATCAACTTGGTAAGATTGGAAATAACTATATGACTACTATCAATAAACATGTTTTCAGAAACCGTCAAATAGTTCAACTTGGTCAAATTAGCAATGACTTTAAATATGTGAGTAGTGAGGTCATTTGACGTAAGATATAAGTTCGTCAAATTACTCAAATTGGCTATTTGGGCGGGTATGCTGGTGAGGTTATTACCCCCAAGATGTAAGCTCGTCAAATTACTCAAATTGGCGATTTCATGGGGTATGTTGGTGAAACTATTTCCGTATATCTCTAACTCGGTCAAGGAGGTCAAGTTCACAATGGCTTTAGGTATGGTTAAGCGAAGGCCAAGAGAAAGAAATTGGAGGGGAATCTGAAATATTTCGAAAGGAATAGAAGCCATCATGTTCATATTGTCACGAGAAAATGAGAGGTGTCTCAGCCGTGTCAAATTGCCCAACTGACGTGGTATACTGCCTGTGAAATTGTTGCCCTCTAGAGCTAGGGACTCTAGTTTTTGCAACATGCCCAATTGCACTGGAATGGAACCTAAGAGTTGATTGTAGCTCAAATCAAGTGCTCGCAATGCTTGCAGCTTGCCCAATTCCATTGGAATAGAACCTGAGAGTATATTGTTTGTCAAATTAAGTGCTTGCAACACTTTAAGCTGGCCGAACTTGGCTGGAATTATTCCTGTGGAATAAGTATCAGAAAGAATGATTCAAATGGAATAGAAAAATTATCAGAAAGAATGATTGAAAGAGTGCAACAAAAATAAATAAATAAAGGTAAAGGGTACCTTCCAAGAGCATCGACGAAAGGTCTATGCCGACCACTATCTTGGTATGATGTCGGCAGTGAATACCATACCATGACGAGCACATGTTCTCGGAATTCTCCGCCGTCCAGTTGGAGAGGAAACCGAATCGATCAAATACGATGCACTTTTTGAACGAAAAAAGAGCATCGAGGTTGCTTTTATCTTGAGCCCTAGCCTCCATTGATGACACCATGAATTGATCACCTTCCTCCTCTATTCGTTCAGAATCAGAGTGACATGGGAGAGAAGTGAATGGACGTGGCATGTGGCCATATAACTCAGTTCCCTGATGACGAGGACGGGAATACAGATCTTGATGATGATCTGCATATGCCCGACGCGGAGAATGGGAATATGTCTTCCACGCCGAGTGATTGATAGACGTCGCTACAGGCAGAGAGGCAGCCATGCATGGAAGCAGCAATAACATCACCAGAAGATCCATTTCTACCACTCACACTACACAATACTTCAAATGCTCTGAGTTGTGTGTTCTTAGCTATCACTGCGTTCCATATATAAAGAAATCCTGCGTAGAATTCGTCTTTATTCCAACCTTTTTCTTCATGTTTATTGCCACAAATTTTCTTCTTAACCCAGTCAATATCTATGGCGTCAACGTCACTATACTCCCCCGTTTTTTTAGCTCCTTTGCCATAAGAAATCCCCCAGATTCGTCACCCTTCTGCCCCACTAGAGTCGATTTCTTTGGCAGTAGTCCATAATGCGACTTTTTGAAAGCTTTTCTGGCAGATTTTTTCGATCAAAATCCAGCAGCAATTCATTGGAATCTCAAATTTGATAGCTAGTTTCTGCACAATCAATGGCTCCCAGGGGTTTTCCAAAGCGCTGAATCCAAATATGCAGTTAAAAAACAATTTTAACTGCTAAAAATGAAGATTTAACCTCATTTCTTCCACCAGATTCGTCACCAAAATCTCCAAAAAATCGCATTATAACAACTCCATTTCTTTACATTACGAAGAAACTTATTCCTGCCTTCTTTGCCCCTCTACCCCAATGTATTTTCTATATACATTAATTGGCCCCAATAAATTTGATTAGTTGGCCCCTATGCTCCACTCATGTCCAAGTCAATACGCTAGAGACTTTAATTTGTTAGCATGTATTGGACGATGGAATTTGTCTTTCTCGGTGGAAAACCTTTTTCTAGAAACCTCAAGTCAAGTCAATATCCTTTCGATTTTCTAAATTGATGTCTGTTTCGATACGTTCGGTACCCTGTAAACGCCTTCCAGTTGGCCCTCTACCCCACTCGTGTCAAATCAAATTTCACATCTAATTTAATCAAACATGTTTTCTTCTTTTTCTTTTAAGGGCTAAGAGATGAGGATGATGGAGATGATGGTGGAAGATATGATGGAGGAATCTTTTCCCCTTTCCCTTTGCCCTCTGGGGAATTTAGAGAAGTTTCCTGTACTCCTTTGTCTTGTTTGGCAGTTGAAGTACTTTCACCTCGACCTTTCTTAAATTCTCGATACATCTCTTCCACCATGGATCTCATGGTCATGAAACTATCCATGAACTGAGATTTTGATTCCAATGGGGTTTGTTCTGCCATTCTCCTCCTAGGATAGACTCTTCCAATTTTTGGATTAGCCTCAACAAGTTCTCCTTCTCTTAGTTTGAGCTTTGACCTAGTTAGCATTCAACAATCCAGCACAAGCTTGTCTAACCTTAGAAAACCTAAAGCTCTGATACCACTTGATCTAAAAATGAGATCTTAGACTAATATTAAGGTATTACAGACTCATGTGCAGGATTTGCCTATATTACTTAGTGCAACGGATCGAAGGGATTGTGAATAATATAGACAACGAAGCAGTTATAGAAACATAGAAGACATACACACATGACACAACAAAATAATCAAGGAGTTCACCCAAAACTCCTAGGCTACATCTCCTGGTCCAGCCTTCAATGGTGACCTCTCTATTATGTCTTCAAGAGCAGAGTTTTACAAAAGCGAGCTCAATTTGAGTCTCAACAAAACAAATACAAAACAGCAAGAGTTTACTTGAATCCCTCAAGTCTCTGGAGTACATAGATTCTGCCTCTCGCTTTTTGCTTGTGTCTTCTCTCTGTCTCAGCACTTCTTACCTCTTTCTTTGTCATTATGTGGCTTTTAAACCAATCGACACTAGTCTGTTCGTTTTCCCTTTCAAGCTCTCTGACTTCTAGCCTCTGTCCGCTTAGATCCCCTCTGAGCGTTAAACAATCACTATTAAACGTCTTTGGGTATTGTGGCCGCCTATTTTGTAACAAAAGGGACCATCTGCACCTTTGAAATCCCCAAAATAGTCATTCCCTATTTACACAAAGAAATACACAAAAACACGGGAAAATCCGCCAAACTGCCATTTATCGGACCTGAAACATCATTAATTCTGCTCTACATTCCTTTCGGATCCGTCTTCAGGCGCTATCACAAGTGATCATTGATCCAACGGTTTCTATTGATTTCGGGTGGCTTATGAGCATGGAGATTACCCACCCGAAAAGGCGGTTTTCTCTCTCCAGCGCCTAGCCACGTGTCGGCCAGTGTATCTGCTTGGGTGGAGCCTGACCAATACCACTTACCGCCTAAGGCCTGAAATCCCGCTTATTACAGAACTCAAACTATATGTCACTGCATGTATAAACCCTTTTGGGTCCATTTTATCGCTCCATTTGCATTTCCTTTGATTTTCGTTTATTTAACGAAAATGTGACTTTACATAGAAAACTCTTTTTTTATGGACTCAAAATATATTAAATTTCATTCATAATCCCCATTGGGTCCGGCTATCACAAGTCGCAAGTATATCAGCCCCACTCCTTTGTATTGCTCCGATGCGATAATGCGATGCGATATATCGTAATCGCATATCGCATTGTCCCCGGGCCGTTGGTAAGCACTCCTTTGTATTCTGCTGATGCGATACCGCGAGTTAACCTGGGCCATTGATCTGTGTGCTTGATCAACAGTCCTCATTGACTCGCGCTGATCACTATTGCAACTGTCATATGGCTGCCTCCGATAACCTCCACTTCCCACCGCCGATTGCGATATGCCGATCGGATCGGGACCGTTGATCGGCCAGATGCGACAGCTCCTGTGCATCATTGTTCAAGCCTTTGATAGCTCTGTTTTTCACTGTTTCTTCATGTTTCTCAGGCCCGATAGTGTAATCCACCATTTTTTAAAGTTCATCCTTTGCGATAGCTTTTTATTTTTGAAGACTTAGAGGGTTTATAGGATCCATTTTGGATCATACATATTGTTGTCTATTGAGCCCACTCTCATTATCATTCCTTCATGGAATAATGTTAAAAATCACGTTTGGTAATAGGGATATTCCCATTCCTTGACTTTTGTCATTAGTGCCCCATCTCCATAGTGACCAATGCATATCACTTGGAAGGGATAGCACTAGGAAGGGATAGTGCAACATGGATTAGTGTTAATAAACCATAATCCATTTAATTAAGTAAAGACTACATTATTCCTTTGATATTCGTCAAAACCTGAATTCTTTTATAATTCCACCAAGGTTTATTTTACTTGTATGGAAGTCTGTTACTCCACAACACTCAGGCTTGGAAGTCTTATGGACTTTGAGGACTTTTCAAATCCTTCCTTGGCATCAAGAAATATTGAGAAACATGACCATAATAGAAGTGAAACCTTCATTCCAATGAAAACATTCCATAAATCTATCCATCTATAGACTCATATACAACACCACCATTCAATATCATAAGGAATTTCCAAAACAAATACTATTAAATCTACTGAGTTACCATGCATTACACCAATCATAACCCTTTTTCTCGATGACAATCACAGTCCTTAAAAAAATAGGCAGCCATAATGTTCAAAACATACCAGACAATGGGACTCATAATCCATAACAATCTAGTTAAGCACAAAAAGAAACCATGAATGACAATGAATATAGCTTTGCATTTTATGACAATATTAGTAAAAACAGAGCCCTCCAAACCCCTAATAACCATGAAGAAACCCACATACGACATCCCATCAATGACAACATGAATACCACATTTCTCCATTGCAGTGTATAACATGTTACTTGAAGCATATTAAGCTACCATACATATTTATGTAAACAACTTATGATCATACAAAGACCTTAGAAACCTTTCTAAGCTAGCAATTAGAAAAATGTATTAGTTCAATTATAAGTTTAAAAGATTAAATATTTTCATATAGTTTAGTTTTTAAACTCTCCCCCTCCACCATAAAAGATATAAAAGAATAAGGAAAGTAACACATTTTTACTATAATCTATTTTGTGTGAGATTTTGTTAAGTATTTAATATATTTAATTAAATTTTTATTTAAAATAAATAAAAAAAACACTATTATTTATATTTCATTAATTTTTTATTTAAATTTTAATATCTAATAAATAAGATTTCATTGTCCAATTATATATATTATATATATATATATATATATACACACACACACACACACACACAAACACTTCTTGCAAAGAATTTAAACACCTTTCAAAGTTAAGAAATAAGTTTATAAAACGGATCTGTGTTTCTATTATAAATAGAAATAAACACAAGTTACTATCATTGCACATAAAATGAATATCTTGAATTAATTTTGTATTTTTAACCAAGACCAAAAATTAACTTGTAGAAAATATATAGATAAGAAGTTTAGTACACTTATATTTATATAAAGCACCATGCACATAAAATAGTATAAATAGATTAAAAATAAACAAAAACAATATACATAGATTTATAATAATAAAAAAGTATCACTTTATAAATGCTTTGTAGATTTTAAATCATCATACCAATTTATACATGTTTATATTCATACTCAATATACGATGAGAGAATTTTTTTAATACCATATTGTTTTTGGTATAATGCATTAGAAGTGAGTTTAGCAAGCTTTAATTATGTAGGGAATCGATACACCTCAAAAAAGGGCTTTGGCATCACTGGGAGTACCATCCACAATTTAGCTCTATCCCATAACAAAAATATAGCAACCACTCCCCCAATTCCAATCCCTATTCCTATCCCTAATGCTATTAATGACATACATTCATCGAGACGACTTAGCCATCCCACTTTTGCACTACTACTCTTAATAGCATTATCACCATTTCTTGCTTGTCTTTCATTTGCATTACATGAAACATTAAATATTTTCAGATAGTTTAGTTTTTAAACTCTCCCCCTCCACCATAAAAGATATAAAAGAATAAAGAAAGTAGCACATTTTTGCTCTAATCTATTTTGTGTGAGATTTTGTTAAGTATTTAATATATTTAATTAATTTTTTATTTAAAAATGCTATTTATTATATTTTTCGTTAATTTTTATTAAAATTTTTAATATCGTATAATATGATTCATTTTTCCATATATATAATATATATATAGAATTGCCACTACTACTCTTAATAGCATTATCACCATTTCTTGCTTGTCTTTCATTTGCATTACATGAAACATTAAATATTTTCAAGATAGTTTAGTTTTTTAAACTCTCCGCCCTCCACCATAAAAGATATAAAGAAATAAAGAAAATAAGCACATTTGATCTAATCTTTTTTTGGTGAATTTTTTGGTGTAAGTATTTAATAATTTAATTAATTTTTTATTGTTAAAAAATGCTATTATTATATTTTTCGTTAAATTTTTTATTAAATTTTAAATATCGATATAAATATGATTCATTTTCCATATATATATACTATATATATATATATACTATAGTATAATATATAATATAGATATCTATATATATATATATATATATATACTACTTCCTTCAAAGAATTTAAACACCTTTCAAAGTTAAGAAATAAGTTTATAAAACGGATCTGTGTTTCTATTATAAATAGAAATAAACACAAGTTACTATCATTGCACATAAAATGAATATCTTGAATTAATTTTGTATTTTTAACCAAGACCAAAAATTAACTTATAGAAAATATATAGATAAGAAGTTTATTACACTTATATTTATATAAAACACCATGCAAATAAAATAGTATAAATAGATTAAAAATAAACAAAAACAATATACATAGATTTATAATAATAAAAAAGTATCACTTTATAAATGCTTTGTAGATTTTAAATCATCATACCAATTTATACATGTTTATATTCATACTTAATATAGGATGAGAGAATTTTTTTAATACAACATACTTTGTTTTTGGTATAATGCATTAGAAGCTTTGAGCTTAGCAAAATTTAATTATGTAGGGAATCGATACACACCAAAAAAGGGCTTGGGCATCATTGGGAGTACCATCCACAATTTAGCTCTATCCAATAACAAAAATATAGCAACCACTCCCCCAATTCCAATCCCTATTCCCATCCCTAATGCTATTAAGGACATATGTTCATCGACACGAATCAGCCATCCCACTTTTTCACTACTACTCTTAATAGCATTATCACCTTTTCTTGCTTGTCTTTCATTTGTATTACATGAATCTAAAGGACAACCAAATAAACACTTATTCTTTTGGAATGAAGATACATTGAAAGTGGAAAATTGTGTCCCTGTTGGGATTCGGCCACAAAGATTGTTTGATGAAACATCAAGAACAGCTAGCTCATGTAGAATGGAGAGCTCTTCAGGAATCGATCCACTCAAATTATTGTTTGACAGGTCCAATTGTTCCAAAGTGGATATCCTACTAAAAGATGCAGGTATTTTCCCTTCCAAATGATTATGAGATAAGTTCAGTAGCCGCAAACAATTCATATTGCCTATGCTTGCAGGGATCTCTCCTGTGAGATTATTGCAAGATAAATCAAGTATAGTGTTCTGAGATGACAAATATACTAATGTATACTCATATCTTTTCATGTTAATTTCCAAATCTGCGAATGTTTCACTATAACCATCATTGAGTATATTTGAAAATCCAGAAAATCTCTCAAGATGAACTGGTATTCTTCCACTGAATCTGTTGTTGGACAAATCAAACACATGCAAATATGTGAGATTTGTGATGTGCTCAGGAATACAACCATGTAGACTATTATAGCCAAGGCTCAAAGCACTCAAGTAATGGAAAAATGAAAAGCTTTGAGGAAGTTCCCCTGTGAATCCATTTTTACTTAAATACAATATTTGAAGTTGGGTATAATTGGACAAAGATGCAGGCACCGTCCCTGAGAAGTTATTAGAATGAGCAGAGAAAACCATTAAAGAAGTATAATTGGCAATCTTAGTAGGAATTGATCCCTCCAAGTTGTTTTCTGAGACGGAAAGAAATTCAAGACAACATAAATTGGCAAAATCCACAGGGATACTACCAGTGAAGTGATTTTGAGAAAGATCTAGGAATTCCAACCGAGTCAAATTGGAAAGGGTCATAGGGATGCCACCGGTGAACTTGTTTTGAGAAAGATCTAGGTAGGTCAACTGAGTCAAATTGTAAAGGGTCATAGGGATGTTACTGGTGAACTTGTTTTTAGAAAGAGATAGGGATGTCAGCCGAGTCAAATTGGAAAGGATCACAAGGATGCTACCAGTGAGCTTGTTTTGAGAAAGATCTAGGGATGTCAGCCGAGTCAAATTGGAAAGGGTCACAGGGATGCTACCGGTGAGCTTGTTTTGAGAAAGATCTAGGGAGATTAACTGATTCAAATTGGAAAGGGCCACAGGGATGCTACCCGTGAGCTTGTTTTGAGAAAGATATAGGGAGGTCAACCGAGACAAACTACCAAGAGCTACAGGAATGCTACCGGTGAGCTTGTTCTGAGAAAGATCTAGGTAGGTCAACTGAGACAAATTGACAAGTTCTATAGGGATGCTACCAATGAATCCATTTCCAGAAATATCTAAATGGGTCAAATCACTACATGTTATAAAAATGATATCATTAAAATTGTTTTGAGAAAGATATAACTGGTTTTTATACAATCGTAGAGAAGTCAATCGAATCAGATTTACAAAAGATATAGAAATATTGCTCGTAAACTTACTCGAAAAAAATTATATGTCGATCAACTTGGTAAGATTTGAAATAGCTATATGACTACCATCAATAAACATGTTATCAGAAACCGTCAAATGATTCAACCTGGTCAAATTAGCAATGGCTTTAAATACGTCAGTAGTGAGGTTATTTGACGAAAGCTCTAAGCTCATCAAATTACTGGAATTGTCGATTTGGGCGGGTATGCTGGTGAGATTATTATCCAGAAGAAGTAATCTAGTCAAATTACTCAAATCGGCAATTTCATGGGGTATGTTGGTGAAACTATTTCTGTATATCTCTAACTCGGTCAAGGAGGTCAAGTTTACAATGGCTTTAGGTATGGTTAAGCGAAGGCCAAGAGAAAGAGATTGGAGGGGAAGCTGAAATATTTCTAAAGGAATAGAAGCCATCATGTTCATATTGTCACGAGAAAATGAGAGGTGTCTCAGCCGTGTCAAATTTCCCAACTGACGTGGTATACTGCCCGTGAAATTGTTCTCCTCTAAAGCTAGGGACTTTAGTTTTTGCAACATGCCCAATTGCACTGGAATAGACCCTGAGAGTTGATTGCTGCTAAAGTCAAGAGCTCGCAATGCTTTAAGCTGGCCAAACTTAGCTGGAATTCTTCCTGTGGAATAATTATCAGAAAGAATGATTCAAAGAGTGCAACACAAATAAATCAGGCCAAACTTGGCTGGAATTCTTCATGTGGAATCATTATTAGAAAGAATGATTCAAAGAGTACAGCAAAAATAAATGAATTCGTTGAATAGAACCTGAGAGTTGATTGCGGCTCAAGTGAAGTGCTCGCAACGCTTGCAGCTTGCCCAATTCCACTGGAATAGAACCTGAGAGTTTATTGTAGATAAATTCAAGAGCTCGCAATGGTCAATCTAGAAAAAATGATTCAAAGAGTGCAAAAAAAATTAAATCAAGTCGGTCATTGCCACTGGAAAAGAACCTGATAGTTCATTGACGCTCAAGTCAAGTGCTCGCAACGCTTGCAGCTTTCTGATCCAAGTGGATATTGGTGGCCACCCACTAATTCGACTTGGATCCCCTCTAAGTGCTTCGTGCAGTTTTCTTCAGTTTCCTTAATTATAGCACAATTTACTATTTTTAGCAGTTTTTCGGGTCCTAAACTTCCGGAGCCATTTTGAGGCCCTAAACGACATTTTTTGGGAAATCTACCGCCAGCGATTTTTCGTGATTAAAAATCGTCTTTTTCGTCGTAGTCCTCGGAGAGATCTTTCCAACGGGCTATCATGCGCGTCAAACGGAGATAAGA
>APFE030495226.1:2274-22831 GCA_000404065.3 Pinus taeda | reverse complement strand
CCATTGTACTGTTCTTTTCCTTGATACAGGTATTTATCCAAACTACACTCAAACCCTAAAATTTTAGTTTCACACTGTAAATTCCACTAAGAAAGGGCCAAATTCAGTTCTAATCTAGTCTGTGGTTGCCATAAAAGGTTCCCAAACCTGCTGTTTGGCCTAGTTTCTTATATAAAACCCAAATTCCATTTTTGAATCCACAAGAACCAAAAATGGAAACCCCCGCTATTTTGAATATCACACCAATCACTACCCCCAGTAAGGACAAAGGCTATCTGCCTTTGGCAGATAATGATTTCAAAATAAAGGACATAACCACTGCCCAAAATCACCTGAAAGCCTTTTGCCAAGCCAGAAACAACTACTTAAATGACTCAAACATCCTGGGACTATGGGAATCCAACCTTCCTGGGTACTTTCTTCCCTCAGTCCATGTCTTTCTTGAGATAATTCACCGATGTTGTGCCAATTATGATCCTAACCTGAGAGCCATTATTTCCCCAAGCCAAACAGTCTTATTCCCCATAACAGTTTCATCCATCAATGAAATGTTGCAATGTTCCCCTGATCAAGACCTTACTCCGCTTGCTATGGAATATTTTCTTGAAAAAGGATCTCAGTTGTCCCAATCAGAAATAAGCTGCCTCGCTCGGATCTTCATGTTACCAAAGCACCAACCTAAGAGCCCACCTCCTTATCTATAGGGTTCCTTCATAGAAACTAGAAAACTCATTGTTGATATGATATATTTAATCATGGGATTCAAAACCAGTGAGTTTGTTGATGATGTAACTCTAGTTTTATTGTTAATATTTACTCCTGGACAGCCTCCTACTATTAGATATGACTATGCTTCCTACATTGCCAATAAAATTCATGATCAATTCCTAAGACTTGACAATGAAGGAGTCTTCAACTACACCACTTTCATCTACCATCTTATTTTGTATTATCAGTCAGAGAACTTTTATTTTCCTATTAGGAAGTTTGACACTAAAGGAAATCCTAGGTCTGTCATATTTTGGGGTCCCATTTTCTATAACACTCTTGAATCCCCTTACACCTTTAATGAGTTCATTGATATATTTGTGCATCCTGCAACCACTTTATTGACAGGATTTTCCCCTCCTAGGATCAGTGGTGATATAAAAAAGATCCTCCAACTCTCCAAGAAATACAGAATAGGTGATTGGTATCTATACAAGAACCACACAGAATTTATGATCTATGGGTGTGAGCTCTGCCCCTTCAAGCTGCCAAAGTATGTTCCAATGAGACTATTTGCATTGGAATACTTTAGACAGATGTTGCATACAGACTTAGTCCATTTTTGTAATGCCAAAAAGAAAGCTCAGCTTAGGATCAAGAATCAGTTAGGCCCTTATATTTGCAATGATAGAGAAGCATGGAGAGAAGAAGAAATAATTTTAGAGGAACATCTTAAGTTACAAAAGAGTTTTGGGTGGAGACCATAAGACCCCAACAGTTTTATATGTGACAAAAGGATGAAAAACAGGTTATCCCCATATATTCACCATAGGATCCCAGAGATTGAGCAGTTTGCAAACTTGGATAAATGGATAGAGGGCACCTTAGTAGAAGATGTTAGTGAACAGATCAATATAGAAAATGCTATGAGAGATCTTGAGAAAACCCTTGACCTGGATTCTTTTGGGCAGGTATCATTCGAGCTATATGAAAGGTCAGGAATTGGTACATCCATTGATGGAACCTCTCAGCCACCTTCATAGGAAGTCAGTATACCAACCACAGGAACAGCTAAAGGCAAGGAAGTAGAGACCACAGAATAGCCTACAATGTCAAATCATCCTGTAATTTCTAAAGAAAAAGGTCAAAAGCCAACTCCTCCAGCTCAAACCAATGTAGAAGAAACCCCAGTTTTGCAAACTCCTCTAAATGAGGAAAGAAATAAAGAGAGGGACAGGGAAACTACTACCCCTGCCAGTTGACCTACAGGACAACCTAGGGAAAAATTGCAAAGTCTGAACCCTCTTTCAGAAGAGGAAATAGGTGAAGAGACTATAGATAGCCAAAGAGAAGAAGGGGTAGTTAGCCAGCAAACTTTCCCATTGGGAGGAACATCCACTAGTTCACAGAGGCAAGAGCTAGAAAAACAACACAATGTAGAAGTATGATCCCTCAAGCCACCAAGTAAAGAGGCCTCAGATATCAAGAGGACATTCATAGAAATAAAGGCCAAGAATGATCCATTAAGGCTTCAAATTTACAATCAATATTTAAAAATGGCACCCACAAATCAGCAAAGACTAATGTCAGCTTATGACATTAAAGAAGGAAAAATGGTAATGAGCTACTTCATGCCAAAGTTACAATAACCCCATTCGGCAGCAGATTACATTAGAACTAACTTGGAGGTCTTGACAAAGGATATTCATCCTATGGATCAGATTGAACTTCCCAAGAAAACTGGAGAAATGGTCTATTCCACATTGGCTGGTAAAGCAATGATGGCCCACAAGCTACAAAATTCCTTAGATAATACAACTGCCCAACTACACTTGGAAAAAGCTTCCTCCCTGGCCAAGGATAATAGAATAAATTCATTAGAAGAAATCATCATTGGATTGGGACATGATCCCAAAGATGTGAAATGTGTAGAAGAACTGACAAGAGGAAAGAAGAAGATGTTGCAGCCCTGAGGAAACAGCTAAAGCTACCTCCTTCAAGGCATCCACAAACTGCTGAGGTTATAAAACAGAAATCTGAAGATGAGGTGATGGACCTACTCTTGAAACTCAATGAAAGATTGAATGAAACAGAGCAGGCATTAGAAAATGTGTTGAAGGACAAGCATGGAAAGTCGACCTCTCAGCCTCCTGAAGTAATACCAATAGTCTCAACAACACTCCCCTCTACACTTCGGACAGTTTTCGCCCCAAGCTTCCTAGCAACCATAGTATAGATGGTCATAGGTACAGAAAAAATAGGAACAAGACAGGGTAGCAGCAGCAATTTGAGCACAGAAGAGCTAATAAATTCAATGGAGGACATGAAATTCCAAGTTTTAGAATTAAAACAAGTAAAAGAATAGTTTGCAAAAATGGAAAGAAATTATGACCTCTCAAAGATAAACATTGTAGAAAATACAGGGGAGATTAAAGCATTAGAAAATAAAGTGAAGGCATTAGAAAAAGATCTCACTTTTGACAAGCCTCTCACAAAAATCAAGAAATTTCTTTGGGCCAATATCACTCAATCCATCAATTATCTTTGGTCATCCATCCAAGTTATCTTTGAACAGATTGATCTAGTGAAAGCAACACAGGGAGAAATTAAAAAGACAAAATCTTTGTTAGGACAAATTCCAGATGAAGCCAACCAGCTTATACACTTTTTGAATAATAGGAATAATCAACAACTGGAAGAACTTGGCATCGCTAACAGGACATATACTATTTTAGAAATCAAAAGGGTGTTAACTAAGAAAACTTTGATGCAAAATTTAGAGAGAAGATACCAAGATATGCAGGTGGAAATTAATTCTTTTATGGAGAAGTTCACTATTTTACAGAATAAAGGGCTACCAAGTCCTTTGGTGATTAATGATAGACTAATGAAGCACAAAAATTATGTAGACAAATTGAATAAGTATGCTAGCAATCAAGCTAGTGCATCAACAAGTGCATCAGGAATAAAAGCACTCGCCATAGGCCGAGTTCTCTATGACATCTTAGAGAACTTATTCTATGTTTAGCATGAGATAAAGCACTTGTTCCCAATCTAGCTTACCTTTTTCAGATATACAGAAACTGATGGGACCCTGAGGAAACTTCAAAAACACAGATTGCCAGAGCAAAAATGGTGGGAAGACATGTTGGAAATTTTGTAAATTTATCCTTAGTAAAATGTAAATTTTGGGCTATTTAATATAGTAGGATGAACAAAGATGAACAAAGATCAAACGGGTCGAAGTGTATTAGAACAGGTAAAGAGTATCAGTCAAAATAGGGCAACCATCACAAATTTACTAAAGAAGACAACAACAAGCCAAATTAAAGGGCATGCCTCCAGCACACTCATCAAGAATAGGAACATCACAACATCAGTTTACCTTTCTCCTATCTTTGAGACTAGCTGTCTCTATTTTCTTCTAACTTATTCATTAGTCATCCTAGAATATATCTCTCTGTTATGAGATATTTTTTGTAAAATTTTTTGTATAAATACTCCCTCAATTGGAGTTTTGAGGGTGGATTCATATACATTGTTGTAATATTGGCTATTTTGGAATAAAGTGTTGTTGGACCAAACTTTTGTATGGATTGCTAGACAAAGAATTAAAAGAATTAATGTAAGGGACTTTTCACAGATTTCTTGAATCAAACACCGGATCAATAAGTCCTCTATACCTTATGTTTTTAAATTTTTCTCTGTTTATTATATCATCTTTGTTTCACATCTGAATGATAAATGAAAAAGAGTAATTCAGAATATGCTTAACTACACTCTGCTTTCAATCGTTATTGTTCCTTATGTTTTCTTCTGAATTAGTATAAACAGTGAAATCTTAATTTCTCTTGTTTTCTAGTTCTTTCATTTTGATTATTTATTTAAGAATACTTAACTGCTCTTTATTATTAATCATTCTTAACTGCCCTTCACATATTTTGAAGCCATTCCATTTATTCCACGTCTTTATTTGTTCCATGTTCGACCATCTTGCCCTGTGGAACCATCCTTTATTAAGAAACCAAGTCTAGTTAAGCCATCTTCTTTGACTCCATTAGCCCAATGGCCTAATCTAGTTAGTCCTACCCCTCTGCTATTGAATCTCACCACCCAAATTCAAACAAAACTCCTAAACTCCATAACTAGCCTAATATCTTTCAAAACAAAGCTAAAACTTAAAGAGAGAGCCCTCTCTAGATACAGATTGGCTAGATTTGGTATATAAAAGATTGGTTTGTGGTTACCTCGGACCCCTTTCCCCTTCTTACAACTTTTGGGAAAAGCTGAATGATAACACCTTCATTTATGTTTCCACTAGGTTCTCTTCCACTATTGTTTTCACCAAGGACCCATTAATTGATGTGTTAGTTCTTGTAGAGATTTGTACTTGCTCCTCCTCAATCTTTACCTGTTCACTAGTTGAAATATCTTGCAAGGTAGTTTTCTTCTTTTTGTGCCATAGCTTTAGAAAATAAATTGTACATTAATATTGACAATACCAACCGAGCCCATACAAGGATATCCCAAAATTACATCCTCCCCATCCATATCTAAAATATAAAAGCCTGAATGTAACACATACTTGTCCATGGTAACATTCAAGTCCTTAAATATTTTAATATGTGCATTGTCAACTTGTGTGCTTTGAATATGTTGTATTAGAACTTGCAATATTTTAGACAATTTGAGATTGGTGAGATTATGCTTGCAACTAGGGTTAATAGAAACAATGACCTTCTCCTTGTGAACACATCCATGTGCCTCTAGTAAAGAGATATTAGAAAATAGCCCTTTTATGGTTCTTATTGTCCTTGTTTCTAGTATGAGAACACTTGTCCACAAGGACTTGTTCAAATTCCTCATTGGGAAGTGCCACCATCTAATTATGATCAAGTGAATTCCACCATATGACAACCTCATTTTTTGAAATTAAGTCATGATAAATCTTTCGAAAATGTTTGGTATTGTGACTTTAACACTTTTATAAATTCTTCAATAGTATGACCATCATATTTTCCTATAAAAAAACATCTTGCTATAACCTCTAAAATAGAATAAGGGTTTTGAAAAATAAATCATTTACTGTGGGAGGAAATTTTGGAATGGTTGCAAATCAGAAAATGTAGCTCAAAAATATTATTATAACATATTTTTGGAAAAGGAATGGCCACTTTGCATCTTTCTATGTGATTGGAATCACAATGTGCACACTTTATGAACTCTGATTGGCATTGCAACTTTCCTGTCGTCGCAATATTTTTTTGGAAAAATAGTTGATGTTAAATCAACAAGATCTCCTCCATATAGACTCTGACTAAGATGATTATTTTTTTGAAATTAGGTTTTTTCTCGAGAGGAATTCAAATATACAATTAGTTTCTTAAAATTATGCACCAAAATTTCTATATCTTCTTTCCAAACTTGTGTGTCATCACAAAAGTTCTTGAATAATAGTTGATTTTAAAGTAGCTACATCTAATCCATCCAAAGTTTGATTCAAACAATTTTTTTTGACATTGGGTATTTTCTTGAGAGGAATTCATATATGCAATTATTTTCTAAAACTTTTGCACCAAAACTTCCAGAAATTGACTTGAAATTTGTCACCCATTATTTTTCCTAAAAAATGTCCTCCAAAAAGGAAAAACAAATCTCCCCACTTTACTGATGAAAGAGATTTGATACCACTTGTAATAAATCTGCAACTTAATTAAAATATGTGGTGAAACTAATTTAAGAAATCAAAGAATAACAATATTAATGCTTCTTTATAAATATAAAACCCTTGAGGTAGGATAATGCCATACAAATACTCCTTAAGGATGGAGAACATTCCACAAGCCATGTGCTTGTCGATACACAACAATGCTTGACATAGCTTTCCTTCCTATCTTTAACTATATATAATATTCTAAAATCCAAGACCCTAAATACTTGTGGTTCCTTTCATAATATGGGTTAACCACTTTATTTATTAACTATGGCATCTTTATTCATCATCCTTAACTAAACTAACTAATTGTGATCCCTTTTATAATGAGGGTCAACCACTTACATTCATTATTAATGAAGGTAACCACTTACGGGCTTTATTTACTAAACTAACTAATTGTTGTCCCATTTTACATCTCATTATTCCATTGGGTACCCCCCTATGTACCTCATATTATCTACGCCTATGTATACTACAAAATCACACATCTATGTGACATCATGCACTAATAGCACTTCTTACATCATGGTGATGTCACCATGCCACATGGAAACATCTTAATGATGTCGCATGTCACATGGATTTGTCCCACTTCGCCATCCAAAAAATCTAAAAGTATTTTCCATGTGTCTCTTACACACAATGCCATGTCATCACATAGGTCTACTCAATGCCACCTATATGACACTTCACTAGGTTCGTCATCTTGCCATGTCAAAAACTTATACAGGGGGGACAGGCTCAGTATGGGTGCTTTTTTTCTTTTATAATATTATTTATTATTCGATGCCTAAACTATATTGGAACCATATTGAAAAATGGAACTCCTCTCAATGGTCTGGGTATCAGACCTTTCTTTTCATTCACCCTCAGATGGTCAAAATGACCCAAATATATGGACTATTCTAGACTCATGTGGGTTCTTCCTCCTTTCTAACACATTATGTACCTGGTTTACCTATTATCCTGGTCCGCTTGTTACCCCGCTTTGGAGTCCATATTATTTCATCGCACACCATCGTTGTATCTCAAAAGGTCTAGACCTCCATACTCCTTTAGTAGTACTAATAACCCAACTTCAAACTGCAATATCTCTTTAACCATTGGGAGATTTTCTAAGTGCCATATTTAATTGGAAAGGTCTCTAAGAGATATATCCATCTATGAATTTTACAGGGGCACCTAATTTGATATTTTACTCATAAAATATCTTATTACTTTTCTTGTCACTCTCTAAATACATATTCAACAAAGGAATAAAAAATAATTAAGAGGGTTCTTCAATAATCCCATCAACACCCAGCAATCATACTTTTTAAGGATTCATCATTAGCAAGATACTTTAGCTATTCTCAACTAAATACCACACAAACCATCTCAATACTCTTGAAAATGCAACAAGATGATGGAGCTTAGTGAAAAGAAGTCGCCTTCACTAAGTGGGCCCGCAGGGTATTTTTGGCGCAAAGTCTATTTTTAGACATATGGATCATGGTCTATGAGTTGCACGATGCTATTTATGGATGATTGGTCATGTTGGTAAAAATAGATGGACCTTTATTTTTAGACATATGGGTGGATTCTATTTTTAGGTTGCTAGTCAAAAAACAGAACAATCAAATATTATTAGCTCTTAATAATATTTGAACTATAAACATTATCTTATCCTCTTGCAGCACTTCAGTTCGAGCTACGGATGTGGCACATGCAACTGCCAAAAGGAACTACACTTTTCCTATGGGTTAGTTGAGCTATTGCATGATGGACTTCATTTAGAACTCAAGTGATTGAGTTTGGTGGAGTTGATTGAGGAGTTGATGGAGTTGTGTTTAGTTTGACTTAGTTGAACTAGTTGTATTTAGTCTAACTAAAAAATACACTAGTGATGAGTGGTGTGAATTAATTATTAATTAATTCACTAATTATTAACTCATAAATCAACTAAACAATACATCAGTTAACTTAGTGCATGGACAGTTCAGTGGAGACAAGTGTTCGAGGTGGGTGAAAGGGTGAGACTACTATCAGTTGTGACTATAGTTGTGCATGAGGTTTGCACAATCATTTATTGAGATTGCCAATGAGGATTGCACAGTACAACCCAATGGAATTCGAACTTGGATTAGATCTATTCTCAACAAGTATTGCGCAATGGAGGTAGGCAAACAACGAAGGATATTTGAACCTGTGACTTGATTCAGATATGAGCTAGTTTGTGTATAGCATGTGGAGATAGTACTGAGTACTTGTGAGGAGTATTGTACTATGTACTGTTACATGTTCTCTATCATCATAATATACAAATAGTTCAGGGTTTTCAGTTGTATGCATTCCCCATTACATACTGTGTTGATATGTGTGATTGATGTTTCAATGTGCGCATGTGATTGTTTTCTTAATTCCGCAAATTGATGATCAACGTAGAGGAGGTTATGTGTTATGCATGCATTCCACAAATAGTGTATAATCAGGATAATCTCTGTGAATAAGTGTCATATTATTCAAAATTTCTACATGGTATCAAAGCTATCTGATTTGTAGAAAATTTCTACATGGTATCAGAGCCAAGTTGATCATCAGATCTATTATTCAGAAACTGATTACATTTTATTTCTTCAAGCAGAGTCTGTAAACGGGCCAAGTAGCTTCTAGATCCATCCTTCTATTGGAATGTGAGATATCTGGTGAATTCCCATACGGTCAATCTCTGTACGAGAAATAATTTGTTCTCACGAATTTTAGATCAAAAGTGGTTGAGTTTTGAGCTGTCGGAATTCGAATTTGCAAAAGTGTTTTCTTGGTGTCGAAGTTGAAATGTATTTCAATGGATTATGATTGGAGTATGCCCTTGAAGGCAGCTCAAATTATATTGCATGGAAAGACAAGATGGAGGCAATGTTATATGACAATGGGTTGAAGGAGTTCATAGATGCTGAAGTCTTAAAGCCTACTGATGCTGCTCAAGTTGAGGCTTGGCAAAATAAGTCAACAAAGTGTTTAAGGATTCTGTTGGAGGGCATGAAGGATCACATTGTATCCAGCCTGCATGGAAAGGCTTCTCCATACTTGATGTGGAAAGCGTTGACAGATTTATTCCAAAGCAAGAGAGACCAGAGGAAGTTGGTGGTCAAGGATAAACTCAGAAACATTAAGTGTGAGAAAGGAGACTGTATGCCCAAGTATCTCACGAAGTTCACCCAATGCTAGGATGAGCTGGGAAATGTGGGGGTGACTTTCGATGATAAGGACTTGGTGACCTTGGCTCTCCTTGATCTTCCGAAGAGTTGGAATTCCTATCAGGACTCTGTCAATGGTCAGGAGAAATTGCCAGGATGGGAGATACTTTGGTTGGATCTTGTGCAAGAGGAGATCAGGCAGAATACCAGGGACGGATCTTCATCAAAGGCATTTGATGAAGAAAATTGCTCTTTGGCTACCAAAGAAAAGAATGGGAAGAACAAGAAAGCTTCTCATTCCGGTGTGAAACGCAAGAAGCAGGACATGTCCAAGGTGAAGTGCTTTCACTGTCACCAGCATAGACGTTATGCCACAAATTGTCCGCAGAAGAAGAAAAGTAAGCAAGCTGCTGGATTTGAAGTGGGAGAGGCCTTAGCCTCACAGTTTGAGCTATATTTTTCACTGATCGCATGCTTGGTATCAAGTGTGATGGGATCGGTATGGTTCTTGGACAGTGGTGCGTCTTTTCACATCACAAGAGATCGAGATTTGTTTTCTGATCTGGATGAGAAAGATCTTGGAGTGCACATCGAGATGGGTGATGATGGTAGATACAGTGCGACCGGTATCGGTACCATTTCCTTTGAGAGGGAGTCTAGTAAACCCTTTGTATTGAAGGAAGTGATGCATGTTTGAGGATTGAAGAAGAATCTTATCTCTATGGCGATGTTAGAAGACAAGGGATATGATGTTGTCTTCAGTGAGGGAAAGGCTTTCCTGCGCAGTAAGACAACTTGAGAAACCTGGAAGATAGGGGTTCGAGTCAAGAACCTTTATCAATTGCATGTAGATGGCTACATAGCAATGGCATTCAAGGTAGAAGGAGTGGTGAGCCGGGATGATGGCGAGTTGTGGCACCGGAGATTGGGCCACCTTCACCATGGAGCCTTGAAGATACTGCAACAGATTTCTACATTGCTTCCTAAAGGCACTCTTGCGTAGTCAGATCATTGCAAGGGATGTACTTTGGGAAAATTTGTGAAAGGCACCTTTCATGAGAAGGATAGTCACACCACAATGATCCTTGAGATAATTCACACAGACTTGTGTGGAACTTTCTTAGTAGCTTCGACAGTAAAGCACAAGTACTATGTGATCTTTGTTGATGATTTCTCTCGAAAGTGTTGGATCTTCTTCATGTAGAAGAAGAGAGAGACATACTGAACATTCTGTGAGTTCAAAGCACTGGTCGAAAAGGAATTGGGGAAGAAGGTGAAGGCTCTTAGGAGCGAAAATGGTGGTGAATTTATCTCTGGCGAGTTCAAGGACTTCTGCAGTGCAAAAGGGATTCAAAGAGAGCTCATAGCTCCCCATAACCCACAGTAGAACGGGGTTGCTGAGTGGAAGAACAGAATGATTGTGGGTGCTGCACAAGCGATGTTGCATGATCAGGGCCTACCCCTTCACTTGTGGGCGGAGGCATGCAATGCTGCAGTATATGTGCAGAACTGTTGTCCTCACAAGATACTTGGCATGAGTACACTCGAGGAGGCTTATTAAGGTAAGAGGCCTGATATTTCCCATTTGAGGATTTTTGGTTCTCCTGTTTACATGCATGTGATGAAGGATTCCAGGAAGAAGCTGGAGCTAACCACAGAGGTTGGGATATTTGTGGGGTACATTGATATGCCCCACAACTATCGTGTGTATTTTTGAGACAGTCACAAGACTGTTGTGCGACGGGATATCAAATTTCAGGAGGAGAAAGCCATGAAGTGTTCGCTTGAGAGGGAGCCACATTTGCATGTAGATGAGGAGCTATTATTTCCTAAGGATGAGCTTCAAGATGTGGATCAGCCACAAGATAAATTTCATGGAGTGGAAGAGACCACTCATGCAGCACCAACCATCAGAGGGCGAAAGCACACTATAGAAGCTGAGCGACTGGCCCAAGATGCAGAGAAGGTTGTACGACCACCTACAGCACAGTGCAGACAGAGATAGTCACCTAATCGGTACACTGGTTACATGGCTCTTGTGAGCAAATGGGTTGTGACTGAGCCATCCTCTTTCGAGGAAGCTGTGGAGGATTTCACATGGGTAGATGCCATGGTGGAAGAGTATGATTCGATTGTCAGAAATAGTGCATGGGAGATTGTCCCAAGATCGGAGGGGAAATTAGTGGTGGGTTCGAGATGGATATACAAAATTTGGCAGTGCAGTGATCGACTATTTGTTTCTCAGGGTAAGTATGCCCGAGAGATATTGGAGAAGTTCAACATGCATGGTTGCAAGCCTGTTGATACTCCTCTTCCTGGAGGTTGGAGGAAGGAGGATGCTACTTCAGTGGAGGTAGTGGATGCCACTGTTTATCAATAGTTGGTGGGGTCGCTTATGTATCTGGTCAATACATGACTCGATATATTCTATGCTGTTAACCAACCTTCACAAGCTATGGTTAAGCCAACCAAGCTCTTCTGGAATGCAGGCAAGCATGTATTGTGTTATCTCAGAGGCACATCGGGATATGGATTGTGGTACGGACATGAGGATGAGGTGAATCTATGTGGCTTCATGGATGCAGATTAGGTAGGGAGCCCAATGGACAGAAACATCAGGTACCATCATATCAGTGGAGAATCATGTTACTTTCATACGTTCCCACGGAGGATTAGGATGCTGATATCTTGACGAAGGCGCTCACCGGGAGCAAATTCAAATACCACAGAGGCACGATAGGGGTTGAATATAATCCATATCTTGTTGAGAGGGAGTGTTGAAAATGAAATAAGATTATGGAGCTTAGTGAAAAGAAGTCGCCTTCACTAAGTGGGCCCGCAGGCTATTTTTGGCACAAAGTCTATTTTTAGACTATGTCTATTTTTAGACATATGGATCATGGTCTATGAGTTTCAGGATGTTATTTATGGATGATTGGTCATGTTGGTAAAAATAGATGGACCTCTATTTTTAGACATATGGGAGGAGTCTATTTTTAGACTACCAGTCAAAAAATAGAACATTCGAATATTATTATCTCTTAATAATATTTGGACTATAAACATTATGTTATCCTCTTGCAGCACTTCAGTTCGAGCTACGGATGTGGCACATGCAACTGCCAGAAGGAAATATGCTTTTCCTATGGGTTATTTGAGCTATTGCATGATGGACTTCAGTTAGAACTCAAGTGATTGAGTTTTGGTGGAGTTGATTGAGGAGTTGATGGAGTTGTGTTCAGTTTGACTTAGTTGAACTAGTTGTATTTAGTCTAACTGACAAATACACTAGTGATGAGTGGTTTGAATTAATTATTAATTAATTCACTAATTATTAACTCATAAATCAACTAAATAATACATCTGTTAACTCAGTGCATGGACAGTTCAGTGGAGACAAGTGTTAGAGGTGGGTGAAAGGGTGAGACTACAATTAGTTGTGACTATAGTTGTGCATGAGATTTGCACAATCATTGATTGAGATTGCCAATGAGGATTGTGCAGTAAAACCCAAGGGAATTCGAACATGGATTAGATCTATTCTCAATAGGTATTGCACAGTGGAGGCAAGCAAATAGTGGAGGAGATTTGAACCTGTGACTTGATTCAGATATGAGCTAGTTTGTATGTAGCATGTGGAGATAGTACTGAGTACTTGTGAGGGGTATTGTACTATGTATTGTTACATGTTCTCTATCATCATAATATACAGATAGTTTGGGATTTTCAGCTGTATGCTTTCCCCATTACATACTGTGTTGATATGTGTGATTGATGTTTCAATGTGTGCATGCAATTGTTTTTTTAATTCCACAAATTGATGATCAACATAGAGGAGGTTATGTATTATGCATGCATTCCAAAAATAGTGTGTAATTAGGATAATTTCTATGAATAAGTGTCATATTATTCAAAATTTCTACAAATACTTCTTTTGAAATCAATGATTGTATAACAATCTCGAGTACCAATCAAGGATAACATTATGCTCAATATACCCCCCCTTGGCATTGATGGCAATTGTGCCAAACATTTCTATGTCATTGATGGAAATGACGTGTAACATTCAGTAATACTCACCTTGACACTAATTTTCCTCACTCTTCTCCCCTTTAATGTGATACTTTCCATGGCTAACATTGTTCCCTTTTGACTTGTTCTTCTTTCACTAAAGCATCTTCTCCCCTTTTGTTGTGTGTCCAGGCAATCAATATTTTGACCACTCAACTAAATATTCATCTTAATTTTTGGGACACTCATATTATCCCCATTTTAAATCAATGGTAAAGGGTGTACGAAGCTGGAAAATGTTGCCCTGAAACCATGCTATCTCAAACCAAAACAATTTTCTCTGTAGCCATATGTATCAATCAAAATGTATGCCATTTCACCATTCTTTTATTATTCACCATTATACTCCCACAACCTACTCGTGAGATTTCTCAAGAAAAGGAATAGTTTCTTCCTCAAGCAAGCTCAGTCAATTTGTGGATGTAGAAATTTCTCCTAATTTGTGTCCTAGGTACACAAAAGGCTCCCTAGGAAGTAGCTTGCTGAACATATATACAATTTTCTCATTAGTAGCCACATATTCCAATCTAAGAACATGGTTAGCAACTTTATCTCTCAAGAAAGGATATTTAATTTGAGTTTTTTTAGTATTTGAATGCATAATAGGGTTCTTGGAGATACTAATGGAACTTGTATTATCACACAAAATGGGTATTGGATCATCAAGCTCAACTTTCATATCTTTCGGTGTTTTCTTCATCCAAAGAATTTGATTACAGAAAGTAGCTACAACTATATATTCAACTTTAGTTGTAGATAAAGAGATTGAATTTTGTTTCTTGCTTACCCAAGGCACTAGGCAATTCCCCAAAAATAATGTTGCTTCATTGGTACTCTTCCTATCATCAATACTTCCATCCTAATCAGCATCAGTGTAATCCCTTAAAGTGAAATCCTTACCTTCTTAATACCCCAAAACATTCTCTATTTTTCCTTGGAGGTACTTTAATATCCTTTTGAATTCATTAACATGGCTTTCCTTTAGACTTTCTTCAAATCTATTAGCCAGTCCTACTACTTAAATATATCAGCTCTTGAAGTAGTTAAGTACAACAAAATTCCAATCATGGACCTATATGTCACTTGATTTACAGTGGTGTCCTCATCCTCTTTGATCAATTTATATCCATTGAATACCATAGGAGTACAAGGAAGTTTGCAATCATGCGTTCCAAACTTTTTCAAAGTTTCTTTCAGATACTTGGATTGGGAGACAAAGATACCTTTGGCTGACTGGGTGATTTTCAACCCAAGAAGGAATGATAGCTATCTAGCATGGACGTTTCAAAATATTTTTATATTTCTTCGACAAATTGATGTCCTATCTACTCGAAATCACTTCCAAATAATATCATCTAAATACACAATAATAATCATTAATTTATCATTTCAGATTCACTATATAAATTTGTATCTATTATTCCTTTTTTAAATCCTTGATGTTGTAGATACTTATATATCCTAGCATACCAAGCACTTGAAGCCTTCTTCAACCCATATAGGGTTTTCTTAATTTTCAAAAAAGTCTTCATATTCTAAGAGACGAAATCCTTCTGTTTGCTCAATGTACACTTCCTCTTCCAATTCATCGTTATGAAATGTTGAATTCACATCCATCTGATAAAATTTAATGTTATTATAACTAGAAATTTCCAAACACATTCTTATAGATTTTATTTTGGCTATAGGGGTAGAGGTTTCTTCAAAATATATACCTTCAAATTGAGCATAGCCTTTAAAACCCAACATGGCCTTGTTCCTCACAATTTCCCCTTCTTCATTTAGATTTTTCTTGAAAACAAACTTAGTTCCAATGATACTATTAACCTTCTATTTACAAACTAGTTTAGAATCTGTATTCTTCTCTATGTGTTCCAATTACTCATTCATTTCCTTAACCCAACATTTGTCTTCAATTGTCTTGTTGAAGCTCTTGGGTTCTATATAGGAGAACAATGCAAAGTTAGCTTGTTTGGGATTTCCTATGGATCTTCATCTGGTCTGCATGCCAAGATATCTATCCCCGATTATTTGGATCTTGGGATGTTTCTTTTGCACATATCTAGATGGTGTTTTCTATTTTTGAGGAGATCATTGTAAATCCTCATCTTCTTATTCTCTGTCTTCTTCCTCCATCTCTTTAGGTTCTATATTGAAAGATACAATCATCACCCTCATTTGATTTCTTCAGAGCCTTTCCTGCATGAGGTACATCTTCATCCACTTTACCATTAATGAATCCTTCAAATTAATTTCTCCATTTATTGTAGCATTTATATCCCTTACTTCACATTGCATATCCAAGAAAAATTGCCTCATCTATACAAGAGTCAATTTTACGAAGTTTAATGTTATTCCTCTTTATATAAATTTTTCTCTCAAATACTTTGAGGTGCTTCAGTAAGGCTCACCTTCCTTTCCATAATTCATATGGTATATTATCACTATTTAGCCTGAGTTGTCTTATCTTGAACAAATAAACATCAACTTTATTTTCTTCTCCTGAGAAGGTATTTTCAACCTTCCCTTCATCCATCATGGCTCTAGCAATTTCTACAATGTTTTTGCTCTTCCACTCTACTAGCCCATTCTACTAAGGGGTTCTTGCCATGGAGTATTACCTACTAATAACACGGTTTTCACATAACTCTTCAAACTCCCTTGATGTATTCACCTCCATTATCTAACCACAAACATTTGATCTTTAGGTCTTTTTAATTTTCAACCTTGGCTTTGAATATCTTATATTTTCTCAAAGCTTTTGGTTTTTCTTTTAGTAACATGAACCATATAGCTCTAATGAAATCATCAATGAACAAAATAAAATAATTTTTTCCTATTGGATTGTGTTTCCTTATAGGGCCACATATGTCTGTATGGACCATATCTAGAGGTTTGAAGTTTAAAACTCCTTTTCTTTGAAATGCACCCTTTCATATGTACCAAGCTGAAAAGACTTACATACTAATTTTTCTACCTTTGATAATTTTGGTAATCCTCTAACTACCTTAATATTGTTTATTTTCACCAAGTTATAAAATTTACATGACCCATTCTCCTATGCCATAGTCATGTCTCATATATCTTTCTCAAGTAGCATTTTACTTTGGAGTCATTAAATACATATACATTGTTGGCAGTTCAAACTGCTTTCCATACCACCTTCTCATTTTTTTCCTTCTAATTTCACAATCCTTTGATGAAAAAATAACATCATAGCCATTATCATATATATAGCTAACACTTAGAAGGTTGTGCTTAAGATTGTCCACTTACTAGAAAAATTGAGCTTGGTCTTCTCATCCAGGTTGATTGTTCCGTTCTCTCTTTTTTTTAGCTAGAGCATTTCTTCTGAATCTTACACTTTATTTTCCATTTTCTTTTAGAAATGGGACCTTACTTCTATCTCTAGTCATGTGATTGGAACATTCATTGTCAAAATACCATTTTTCTTTTTTATCATGAGCATATAAGACAACACGACATTCCTTAGTTCCTTTTGTCTTTGTTTTCCATTTATTCACATTCTTTTGGGGGGTTGACTATCTATCCATCTACTACCTATTTTGATTAAACAATTTACTCCAAAAATCATGCGATTTATGCCCATAGTTGTGATAGATGTAGCACTCAATTTAATTCATAAGAGGAGAGAATGAGCTTCTTTGTGTAGCAAAAAAGTTTCTAGATCTATAATTTTGAGAATGAATGGATCTAAAATTTTTATCTCTTTCGACTTTATTCACTTTAAAAATAAAAACTTTATGAGCAAAGTTATGACAAGTATAGAAGTTACAACAAAATAACTTCTCATACCTGAAGTAGTGCATCTATTGAGCTTGGGTATATTTATTATAGCTTTATTTTCTTGTTTGTTGATCGGTAGGTCTATGCTAAAGTATAATTATAGTCTTGACAGGATGATAATATTTCTTGCTTCTTCCTAGCTTTATTTTCCTTTCATCTTTGTTGGATTTCTATTTAAGTGCTTCAACATAGATCTGATGCTCTTCATTTCCTAGGGACCAGGTGCTTCATTCTCCTTTTGAGGTCTATTGAGGCTCCTTATATCCCAACCCAAATTTACCTGTTTGTGATATTTGAGAATTGAGAAGGTATTCTAAATCCTCTTAACGTTTAGTAAATCTAAGATTCAAATATATATTGGCCTTTGTTTTCACTAGACTGTTTCTTAGAGATATAACTTTTGCCTCTAACTATTGGCATTTCCTTCCCAATTCAGTTACGTGATTCATAAGAAGCTCATATTTTATTCTAGATCCTTCGAGATGATTTTTTAGAGATGATGTCTCCATCATATGCATTTGAGATTGTCTTTCCAAGTTTCTTTGATAGTTATAACTTCAAGGCTTCATGTTCATCTTCTAGGTTACGATGACTCTTTTGTTTTTATTTTAATTGTTGCACAAGTACATCCATGAGTTTAACTACTTCCTCTGATTTTACTTTCTAAAGGTTAAAATATTCATTATCATAATGATACATACCTTCCTCAACTCTTAGGAGTTGTTCCTTTAGTTGGTTGTTCTTTTTCCTAGCCTTCTTCCACTCTTCGAGTGCACTTATTAGCTCTCCACCACACCTTCTTCTTTAGATTTTAACATTTTCTGCAACTTTTCTTAGAATATAATTCCATAAGAAAGGCATTCATCATTCTTTTCTTCAAAGGATTCCTTGTTCTTGACCTCAGATGAATCATTGTCTTCCTTAGAGTATAATCTCTTATTTCTTTGAGTGTTATTATTCTGATATTTCTAAGCTTTGTCTCTATTCCTTTTTATATTTCTCTTTCTCTTGCTTCTCAACTTTAGTATATGAAAATTTTGAAGGAAAGTGTCCTCCTTTACCGTAGTCAAAACATTTAAAGGGCATCTTACCCTTATACTTTCTTGAGCCTCTCTTAAGTTTCCTTACAAATTGAGCCATCTCCTTATCTGAGTCACAATTGGAGCAATATTGATGTCCTATATTTTATTTATGCTTCTTTGATGCTTTGAAAACTACTTTTCGTTATGATTTCTCTCATGCAATTCTCATTTCATAGGTAGTGAGGATTCCATGTAGTTGTTCCATTATGGGAGTTTTCAATTCTGAAATTTCTTCTATTTCTGAGATATTAGCATTAAATCTCATTGGAAAATATCTCAATTCTTTTGTATAATTACTTCTTCTTTGATATCTTCATTAATACCTCTAATCATATTTGCAACTTCATCAACCCTAAGAAAATATTTTTCAATGCTTTCCTCATATTTCATCCTCGCACTTTCAAATCCCATTCTATAAGTTTGGATTTTTACTTGCTTTACCTTTTCATCTCCTTCATAGTAGTTTATGAGCTTATCCTGGGAATCTTTTGTTGACTTTTGGTGCATCACCTCTACTAGCTCAGATTGATAAGACTAGCCACAATTGCATTCTTGGCCTTTGCATTATTGTTATAGGCTCTCCTTTCATCAGGATCTGTTAGTGGGGTCGCTCAAATTGTATATCTAGATTATGAAAAGGCCCATAAATTCACATCAAGAGACATGATGTAGGCTTTCATTATAACTCACCATAATACATAATTGACTCCATCAAAGATAGGTATGCTTCTTGAATAGATATCCTAATTTTCTTGAATTTCTTTGATTCCTTGCACATCTACCTTCTATTGACTAAATTGTTCTTGAAGGAACTCGCTCTAAGACCAATTGTTCATAATTGCTTATGGGAAGGGAGGGGGGGTGGTGGGGGCGGGCACGGATAAATCATTAATTATAAATTTTCTTATCATTTAACCAATAATTCAATAAATTACAATATAAACATGTCAAGAAAACAATCACATCACATTTATACACATATATTTTTTAACATGGAAACCCTTCTAGGAGAAAAACCACCAAATCTTATTTTATTACAATGTAAATCAAAAGCACCATCTCTAATTACATCAATTTATTTGTGATCACCCACTCACAGGAGCCTCAACCCCATCAAATCAAAAAACATTGACTTATTTGAGGCATCAACCTCAGATCTATGTAGGGAGCAACATGCTTCAACCAGTCATATCTATATTTCATACATTTTTATACTTAGACCTATAGAATAACTTTTTAATACTATTTTTAGATTAAAACCACTACTCTCATACAAACACCTCTACTTTTTAACATACATAAGCCTTACTAGGTTGTTCTTTCTTATATAGGGACACTTATATGTAGTTTGCAACACCAAACTTCTGCAATACACTCGCTATTGGTTTGAGCTAATCTCAATCTACATTAACTCAAATTAGTGCAAAAACTATGGTTATCTCATACCCACATACTTTGTTGTTGTTTTTTTCTCTAAATTCAAATTACACACTGCTCAAGAAAAGGTGCCTCAGTTAATTCTTACAACACACAAGATGTAATTCATTTCATTCTTCTTTAGCTTGAGGAGGTACTTTTATTCATGCCATCTATAGTAAAATATTTTTCTCCTCTCACATTTTCCCTGAACTTCAAAATGTCAAGCAACTCATTTTATCTCCACCAACTGTTATTTTATTTTAAAGCTTCTATATTTGTAGTTACAATTTCACCAGCACATTCTCAATATTGCCTTGAATTCTCTATGGGGAGTTATTGGTCCAGGTTGATATTGGTGGCCACCCACTTGTTCTAACTAGACCTTCAGTTGCTTTCACTTGTGTTATGAAACCAACTCAAGAAAAGATAGAAAAGATAGATCAACACCTTAGAATTCAGCCTCTTCGAGGGGGCAACCTCCTTTACATTACATAAATGAACATTTCTTGGATGATACAAATGAAAAAACCTCCTTTCTATATATAGGAGTCTAAGGAGTCACAATATAACCCAGCCGA
>APFE030495218.1:1722-28426 GCA_000404065.3 Pinus taeda | reverse complement strand
CGTCCCTCCCTCTCTCTCTCCCTCTCTTGTCACTCCCTCTCCCTCTCTCTCCCTCTCCCCCTCTCTCCCTGTCCTTCTCTCTCTCTCTCCCTGTCTCTCTCTCGCCACTCCCTCTCTCTCTCCCTCTCTCACTGCTGCATCTCTCTCTCCCTCTCTCGCCGCTCCCTCTCTCTCTCCCTCTCTCTCACTCCCTCTCTCTAAAATCCTCCTTTTATACATTTATCAAACCCAAAATAAATACCCCCTCAAAGTCTGTTGTGAAGATGAGTTTATGAAAATCCTCTTTTTATACATTTATCAAACTCAAAATAAATACCACCATCATGTTCATCTCATTGAGATCTTTCCAATGATATAAATCTTATCTCAATCTGGCTCCTAGATTGAAAATTATACATAATTAAAGATTATCCATTTAACAATTACCACCTTAGCAAGCCATTTCCACATGGAAATGATGTGTCACCCATGAAATCTATGTGGTATCAACTTTACCATGGCCTAGTGCTCGTGGCACTACCACATCATCCAACATGTGGGCCCCACAAAACCTAAACCCTTCACATGATGCTGAGAAAGGCTATAGGGGATATCTGACTGTACTTAGAATGTGCATAGTGTCGATCCTCTTAGACCCCAAATCCCTATATTTGAATTAGCACCTCATAGCTGCATACGAGTATGGCCCACTAACTAGGCCTTCCTATGCTTATGCCAAGCCCTTTAACCCAGATGTCCAGATACTTCCTTAATTTAGTATATTCATCCTGCACACTTAACTTCACTATTTGGGCCCACCCGGGACATATTGAGCAACTCATGGAATCCATCTTTACGACAATATCTATCTCTTGATACTTCAACTCTCAAAATGGACCCCACCAGGAATTTAACCTTTACCATATGAAATCAAGCATGATTTCGTATTTGGCATTCCTCCAAACTAACAAGCATTCTGATAGCTTAGATGTTCAGATATTATGATTCATCTATTGGATGATTATACATCCATCTCTTTTCACAAATCCAACTATGAAATGACTTTAACCCAAGTAGGGCACACTTTGTACGTGCCTCCCCATAGTCCCATTACACATGTATCAATTGACATTCAAATTTTATTCCTATGCCATTATGTTATTCCTCTAAAATATATATCTCTAGATTATATCTAGCCCAGATACAACTCCTTTTCTAAAAATTATCTGGCCATATATGCAACTTCAGTCAAGACTCATCTGAACCTAGATACAATTCATACCACTTCATTACCCAGACCTAGAATGTCTAAGGAATTTCCAGGTAAATTGTATAGGTCTTCCCTAAAGTAAAGTGTTGCTCGAACACTACCTTCTACAGAAAATAAATCTTCCTTGAAACATAAATATTCCAAACACCATGCATAACCACAATATGAGCAATAAGACTATCAACATTCCTTCTAACATGCACAAAAACAAGTATAGTCATTTCTAATATTATTCAACATTTCAATCAAAACAAACATACTAAACCACAAAATGGATCCCAACACACTACAAAATCCAATGACACATCATTCCATGCACAAAAAAAATCACAAAATTTCAACATTCGATATCCACATAATCCACAAAGACTATATCATGCTAAACAATAGAATTTCACACACTATAATAATTCTTCTAAGCATATTAAGCATTCATACATTATCATACAAATAGTTGTATACTCGTATTAGTATCGAGACTTATATACAAATCTCTCTAGCCTCTCATAATTGGGAATATTCCTATAAACCATATCAATGCAAATGCACAGGGGTACCTACTTCTTCATTAACAATATTGATGCATATCAAGCAACCATGCACAACCATGTATATGCATTTGTATCACATGTGATTAACAATAAACATAGATATACATGAGCCCCACATGGCTAGAATAACATAGTAGAAAGCATCCATCATGGATATACAAAGATATTAGAAGTTCTTTCATATTTGGGGCAAGTCCACTCATACAACATATAAACTAGACTACTCAAAAGACAACCCACAAACATGGTTATAAAAGGTAGCGTCCCAACTAGAAACAATATAAGATGACTAAAAGTGTATAAAGTAATAGGATAATTCTTTATTTCTTTTAGACCACCAGACATAGACACATCATACCTCCTGCAGTGAAAGAACAAGGCTACAATTACATAGCTCAAACAACTCATGTTCATCATACATACACTACATAGCTAGTCAACCATGGCTATATAAAAAATCAAACATTCTTACATAAACATTATAGGAATACTCATTAGTCATCCATGATACACTTATATACAAGAATAAACACTTATTTGATTAATTTTGAAATGGATAGAAACTAGAGGAGGCACTTCAACTCTCCACCCAACCGTAGGCCAGCTGCACAACAATCTTTCTTGTAGCTAACCACCCCTGAGCCAGATTTAGAGTCTGAGGAGTTAAGTGCTTAAGGATATTCACACCATTAAATAGGAAAACATGTTCCAAGATGAGTATTCCACTTCTCATGTGGTTTATCAACTCCTCCCAAGCAGTAAATACCACAATGAATCACTCTATCTCTCATAAAACAATCACATAATCCAACCAAGATTCAAGGAATGTTCTCTAATTCTAGGAACCTAATATCAATGTAAAGGGTGTTTTCTTAGCCCCAAGGAAAGCATCGAGTGAATCAATATTTCCCTGTGATCTCTTGGTCAAATTAACACCAATGGATAGACAGGGTATCACAAGAATACAATGAGAAATGTCCCAATCTTGTAGCAAAGGTTTTCTTTAATGCACCCCTCTTGAATGATCCCATTCGTACACATAAGCTACACTTTTATTCTCCAGGAACAACCTAACTTCTTCACTCATGTTTTGTGGGATAACTAGAATCAATAGTGGGCACTCGTTTTCCAATCACTCCTTGCCAAAAAAATCATCTTGTAATGTTAATTATCTTCCAACCCTTTACTCATTTCCTCTTTTCTCCTCCTTGCCTCTTCACATCCATTCTTGCTTGTCCCTCTCTTGTGTTTTTACTTTCTCAACACATTCCATGAGAACCAAGAAAACATAGGTATGTCTTTTATTACAAGTTTTCTGTGCACACCTAAATTTATGCACTAGCAGACCATTTACTTTTCTAGGGATCTAGGTGGGGAATAAATGAAGTAGATTGGGTTTTCTCTCATCACAAGAAAATCCTCCCCCTCAGTATTTGAATCTATGTCCACTTGTCTAGATCCTCCATATTTTACATTTTCCATATTATTACATGAATTACAATTCATAGTGGCATTTACAAGAGGGTAAGTAAAAGGTATATCACAAACCCCACACCTATAGAGGAACATCTCCATTGGAATTATTATACCCATAACACACAAAATATCAACAAAAAACTTTGTATACCAACTATTTTACATTTACTTACACTGTAAACAAAAATGGGTATCATACCCTCATCGAATCAACGATTTCTCAAGTGTCTTAATCTATTCCAAAATGCCTTCACTGCACTTTGAACTACTTGATTACTCATTTCCAAAGTGTGATCTTCCCTTAATTCCTAGTTGTGTCATCCAATGTGCTCAATTCTCCTTCAAATAACTATTCGATCAATTGTATCTTGGGACACACCCATTGCATTTTTTATCCTAATGAGTATGCACATGACTCCTTGAAAACCATTTCACTTTCCAAGTTTTTGCATCCCATTTATACTTCACTATTCCCTTGAGTGATCCATTTCCTCTTCTATGTGGTCACTCACCTTCCAATTTCAAGCATCCCCTTCTTTTCCTCCTTAGTCCCTCAGGTGATCCATCACTTGGAAAGGCTTCCTCACACAAGAATCATCTTCACAGCCAAATCATGCCTCTGTCTTTCTTTAATAACACAACATATCTATCATGGAATACCTCATTAACATCAATGCATATCACAAACTTCTAGTGTCACCACAATGGCCTAGTTCCTAAATTATTTCACCTCCATCATGTTGTTAATGCACACTCTAATTTAAGTTGATACTACTTTCTTCATTTTGTAATCAACTTCATATATTTATGTTGGTCAGTTCAATAGTTCTCCTACATAATAAGAATATGAGACTTATGAGACTCATCACAAGGATTTTAAATCAATTTAGACATGCATTCATCAGTAGATTCATTTACGAAGTTAACCATAAAATTTTAATTTAATTCAAATCACAACTGCAATAGAGAAATTCTTCAACTACTAATTAATACTTATCTCTTTAATTATTATTTTTTTCCTTTATTTTGCAAGAACTGAGTAGTTTTTCAAACTTGGAAATCCCTTGGGTGTCTATTTTCCACAGATCCACACAATCCTTAACTTTGTCTTCAAGTGCAACTCACTAAGTGGTTCTCAACCTTAAAGGAAATCGATCAGTGACATTTATATTGCTTCAAAGCTCCACACAATCTTTATCCAACTCCTTATTTTAAGTCAAATCATACAATGGTTCTTAAACCCAAGGAAAGCACTTAATGGCAGATATATTTCTCCATACATATTTTCGTACAGGTCCAATAATCCCCCCATCCCACTCACCTCCCAATGGGTGTGGAAACTATCATACAAGTAGTCTTCTATCAATAGGAATATTATTTACCACCACACCTCCATTATCATTACACCTCCAATATCATCACACCTCCATTATAATCAGACATCCAAAATCATCGCACCTCCAATATAATCAGACATCCAAAATCATCACAACTACATAAGGTAGTTGTTATTTTTCGAAAATTATATAAGTGTCTAGCTAGCACTTTAGTTGTGGTAATAGCCAATCTATATGCACTAAGTAGTTTCTAAGTGCCAAGCTAGCACTCAACGAATTGTTAGCACTTAGTGGTTTCTCAGAACAAGCTAGCATTCAATGGAATATGTGCCTCATGATTTGACCAAGGAATTTGTTTAGTTGTTGATATCCTCGCTAATACAACATTCAAGATTCCCTTATCATAAACATAATATAAACCTGGATCATAAATGTTATAATTTCAATACTCAATTATTCATATATATGAATGAGAATTTTGTACATGCATTTTCATTTGCATTCAATTTCAGCATGTCTTCATCTATTCTAAGCATACAATGTCAATTTCTACCTTTTATCATTTTCATTCATGTTGACAACAATATTAGGAGCATAAACATAACATATTAATAATTATAATTATCAAAAATAGGTCATTTCTTTCCACTTCCCCAATGGTGTTCCATACAACATGGAATTATTATGTAATCTTGTTGTGTTACGCAAACACGGTAAGTACAAATTATATTTCCATACTATTCACATAATGATCATATTTTTATAGATTAATTACATGTCTTACTACTATGATGGTTCTCAACTAATGGAATTTTGGACCGATTAGCATCCGCATACATTTAGTTCACTTTCTCATATTTCTCATGTTTGAAAGATAGAATACACATATGTATATCATCCATGCATAGTTTCCAATTATGGGAACTTCCTTCTTATGCTACTTTCATAAGTATCATGTCACTTTCCATTTAGTTCATGTGGGCCCAACCAATCCATCTAGTTGTTTTTTCATCTTCTTCTACCTTCCACTACCATTTATCTTATGTATAGGGTTTAATTAGGATCTTTCACTTCTAGTTTGGTTTTATTTAGTTCTTCCCTAGATATAATTTTATTTCCTTTCACACACCCAACAAACCACCAAGACCAAACCAAAAAAAGTAAGAAGAAAGAATGAAAAAAAAGGAAAAAACATGATAGAAAACACATGAAAAAATACAAAGCGTCATGACTATGCTCAAACTCAAAATACAAAAAAAATAAGAGAATTATAAATCCAATGATAATAACAGAGTCATGCAAAACATGCCTATGATTCATTAGATCCCAACAAACTCAATCCATTGAGTTCTGGTGTTTAATGTGCGCATCACCAACATATGCACAAAATTTTAGTTAGTGTCCTTTCAAAGGTCCATAACAACCTCGAATTTCAATATCCCTCTAAGTAGTTCAAGAAGGACTTTTCAATGTTTCATAGAGCTTAAGTTGATGCTCCCTCATCTCTTTCTACATTGCAGTTTTCTAGTTCAAATGCCTGTAGTTGGCATGAGTTCTTCTACTTCTCTTTCATTGTCTTCCAGGACAGTCCTTTCTCATATGTTCCTATCCATAGTTCCAACATTAAAGTAGTTTTCTTTTCTTTTCAACCTTACGAGGTCACTTTCTGGCCTTGATAGCATGACCTATCTTTATATATCCAGAATTTGATGCATGTTGCAACAACTATTGCATGTAGGACATGCATTGTAGAAACATTTATTTTTTCCTCTTCTTTTAACCTTCTCATGAGCCTTTTTTTATGTGCCTTATATCTCTTCAACTCATCTTTCAAGCTCCTAAAGGTTTATTCTCTATCAAGGGAACTTTCCCCTTCCTTCTTATGGTGGACTTGGGCCATGCTATGTTACACCATATTGTTGTTCATGATTTTATTTCTTTCTGCAAATGGATCTTCTTATGTGTTTTCGCACACACATAACTATTAGTTATATCAGCATAAACAAATTGACTTGTTGCCTTGTCATGCCAGCACCAAACATGTCGATTTAAAGAATTCTAATATGTTTTTGTTCACATATCTAGAACTCATTTTAGCTACATATTCCAAGAATAAAAAAGTGCATATCAACATGTTTATAACCAAATCATCATTAATCTGAAATTAACTTTATACAAAAGAGTTAGAAACCACAACATCTACAAGTTTAAACATACATGCTGAATTTTATCAGAAATAGTATAAAGATGAAAAGTAACTTATCAAAATAAATTTTATTCATTTGCATGAAAACCCCCTTAAGTTCAATATTGAACCTTAAGCTCTAATGGCCCATCCACTCCAAGTGTCGAACCATGCTCTGTTACCACTTTATAACACTCCCTCTCACCCCCTTGGGTTATTCTCGAGCTATGGAAGGTGTCACTTTCAATTTAACCCAACACTCAAAGTCTATTATGAATATGGGGTTACAAAAACCCATTTTTATAACTTTATCAAACTCCAAATAAATACCACCATCTCATTTAGCTTGTTAAGAGCTTTTCAACAATATAAATATTATCTCAATCTGACTCCCAGATTGAAAGTTATGCTCGATTAAATATTACTTATTTAACCCTTACCACTGTAGAAAGCCACTACCATGTGGATGTTCCATGTCACCCATGATACCTATTTGGAATCCACCTTACCATGGCATAGTGTTCATGGCACTACCACGTCATTCAACATGCAGGTCCCATAGAACTTGAACTCTTTGTGTGATGCAAAGAAATCCTTTATATTTGGCTACAACTGATATTTGGGTGTGCTTTAAATATGCACAAAAGGAATCCTCCCATACCCCCATATCCATGAATATATCTTGTCTACCACCTCATAATTTCATCTGGGTACGACCCACAATTCGAGCCTTCTAAGACATACACCAAGTTTTTCAACCTAGATGCTTGGATACTTCCTTGACTTAGTATATTTGTACCTCACAACTTAACTTCACTATGTGGGCCCACCCTAGACATGTTGCACAACTCATGAAATCTATTCCTATGGCCATATTTGACTCTAAACCCTTCAACTCAAAAAATGGGTCCCACACTAGATTTAACCTTTACCGTATGAAATCTAGCATGATTTCCTATCTAGAATTCCTCCAAACTAATAAACACGTTGAAGGCCTATATGTCTAGATATATGGATGCATCTATTGGATGACTATACATCCAACTCTTTCTACAAATCTAGCTCTACAATGAATATAGCCCAAGTAGGGCCCACTCTAGATACACCTCCATGTAGTCCCACTACAAATGTATCCAATGACATTTAGATCCAATTCCTATGAAAATTTCATTGTGTTATTCATCTCGGATATCCAAATCTCTATATTTTATCGAACATGGATACAACTCCTTTTCCATGTTAACTTTCATTTGCCCTATGTTGTAACAATCACTTATAAAAAATCTTCTTCCAATAGTAATCAATTATCTAGTATATTTTCAATCTTCCAATATCAATAAGAAATTTTATATATAAAAATAAACCAAATGTACAATAGAATGCAACCAAGAACAATACATATATAGTAGTTTGGTTAAAGATTGGGGAAAATCCCACAAGGGGGAAAACCATTTCCAAATTATTCTTCTATTAGATTGTCATCATATGTTCAACAGCGAGATACGCAACCCAAGTACATCAACAATGATTCAAAGGTCAAAGCCTTGACTAGTCGAATAAACCAACCAATATCCAATCAAATATGAGAAAGAAAGTAAAATATAGTCAAACTTAAAATCTACAATTTCTAGTCAAAGTCAATAATAGTAAACTCTGCCATAACCAGTCAACGGTCAAAGTGCTCCAAAAGTTTTTGTCAAATAGTAAAAGAATGTGACATCTTCTTCTTGTTCAAATTTGGTCAAAACACCCCTTTATTTGGTCAAATTCAAAGTCTGATTTGCAAAAACCCTAGCCCAGAAACTACAATCAATGTTGGTCAAAGTGCACAAAAAATCTAGATCAAAGTTCCAGTCAACTCGTCCTCCAAAATGGGTCAAAATCCAAGTCAATAAAAGTCAAATCTCCTCAAGTTAACACAAGTCAAACATCCCAACAACATAAGTCAACATTGGTCAACATAAAAACTCTCTCTCCTTCACACGTGTGAGCTCGGACCAGATAATTTCAAACTTGTACTAACAAATAAAGAGAATAAATGAATGTGTGATGATGCCTCTAAGTGATGCCAAGAGTGGTATATTTATATGTGGTTGATGAGGTTGAATTTCCTTTCCTAGGTTGACTTGTACCTTATGATGTGACATGGTCTAAAATTAAAATAATACATTTTTCAGGAGCAAACTAAATTCTTCTAAGGGCTAATAGGATCTCGAGAGGGTGAGGAGGGTTTCCCAAAGGAGGGAATTTCTCCTTGAGCTGCCAAATTTTAACACTCCCTCTTAGCTAGGGAAGAAAGTTTGACTGCATCATAAATCTCATCTTGAATGTCTCATTATCATCATGATTGTATCATATCATATCACCTTTATGCTCATATTTGCTCATTTGTTCAACACTCCTGATCAAAAGAATAAGAATCATCATAGAGGAGATAAATATTCCACCCTATATCCAATGACAATAGGTGAGATATTACTTACCATGAAAGGAAAGGATCACAAGCTATCTTATTGTTCATTAATCTTCCCACCTTCATCCTCAAGAATCAAGTTGTAAAACACCTACATCCCATCACTTGAGAAAGATACTAATTAACATGAATGGTAAGGATCACATACTATCTCAAGTCTCCTCACCCATTGGTCATATGGGTCACAATCCCAACAAGCTCAACTTGTAGTTAGGATGCATACTAGGGTATACTCTGTCAAGTCCCAAACTTGATGGTAGGGGGATATACCCACTTGTCATAAGTGACACGGATCTCACACATACCCTACATTGATGATAGGTGAGATGCAAGCTTACAACAAGGTGTAAGGATCACACACTATCCTATTGTTGAGAGTTCCCTCAACCTCGAGATCTCTATGACTCCATTCCCACCGTGGGAGCTCCAACACAGGGTAAGAACATAGCTCAATGTTCTCAATCAACCATGACCCTTTCCCAGGAGGGTCACATCCACTATTCCAAGCTGCTCTTTGAAGACCAAGAACTTCCATTTTGGTAAAGGCTTGGTAAGAATATTTGTTATATTCTCACCAATTGAAATGTGATGGAGTCTTACAACTCCTCTTTGTGCCATATATTGGATGTAGTGATATTTAATCTCAATGTGATTGGACTTGCTGTGAAACATGGGACTCTTTGTCAGTCGGTTCCCACTCTTGTTGTCACATATATCACTGTCATATATAGTACCTACTCAAACAACTGTCCAAGGAGATTCCTCAACCATAATTCCTCATAGCTAGCCATGCTAGAAACAATATACTTAGCCTCCACCATGCTAAGAGAAATGGACTTTTTCTTCCTATTTATCCAAGATATCATGGAAGATCTGAGGACAAAATAACACCCTAATGTGCTCTTCCTATCAACAATATTTATGGCCCTGTCAACATCAGTGTATCCATGTAGTCTCACATCTCCAGCAATATATCTAAATCCAAGGTTAATAGTCCCATGTAAGTATCTCAACACTAGTTTGGAAGCAAATGAGTGTGCATGTAAGGGCTCAGTAATGAATTGACTCAAATTGTTGACAACAAAACATAGTTATGATCTAGTGCTCACTAATATCGTCAGTGCCCTAATCAACTAACAATACTTAGAGGGATTTTCCAGATCGAGTCCTGCAACTTCACCACATAACTTCTTGAATTTCATCAGCGTGGCCATGGAATTGCATTCTAACATTCCAAATATTTCTGGCAACTTGACAACATATTACCCTTGAGAAAGAAAAATCTCACCAGGTGTCTGCCACACCTCTAATCCTAGGAAGTAGTGCATCAATTCAAGGTCTTTCATCTCAAATTCAGAGGTCATGTCCCTCTTACACTTGAGAATAAGAGGCTCTCCACTTGTCAAGAATAAGTCATCAACATACAATACCAAAACCAGGGGCATATCTTAGATGATTTTGAAGTAAATATTTAGATCAACATCGCTCCTCGTAAATCCAAGATGCATTAGGTAGCTATAAATTTGGGCATACCAATCCCTTGGGGCTTCTTTTAGTCCATAACATGTTTTCTCAGCTTGCACATGAGTCTTGCTATCCTGCTCCTCAAAGCCATGTGTTTTCTCAACATGTATTTCTTCCTTAAGTATGTCATGTAGAAACGTGGTCTTCGCATCCATCTGGTCAAGTTTCCATCCCTGGATAGCAAAAAAATCAAAATTGGATTGGATAGTGGTATAGCATGTAAATGGTGCAAAGGTTTCATCATAATATTCTCCCTCTTTCTAAGAGAAACCTCTATCCATAAATAACGCCTTGTATTTCTTCATACTTCCATCCTCATAATGCTTAATTTTGCACAACCATTTAGAATTCAAAACTGACTTCCCTTCAGGTCTTGGAACCACTTCCACACATCATTCTTCATGATGGATTCATATTCTTGAGCCATGGTATCCTTCCATACATGTTATTTCACTGCTTCTTCAAAAGTGTGTGGTTTATCTTGTATCATGTTACCCATTGTTACCACATATCCCAAATATTGACATGGCTTTTTTCTTTCCATAAAGATTCCTCATGTAGCAACATGTCTCTTAGCATATTGTAAAGTATCATGACACCATAGTGGTCTCTTCCTAGTAGGAGGACCACACCGAGGAGGATCCAAGGGGTCCATGGGTTCCAAGCAATTATCAACAAGTTAAGACTCTGGATTAGTCATAGGAGGGCCTCCTTATACATCCATGGAATCATCCTTATTTTAAAAATTAGCAAGGGGAGGAGTATCTGTTTCTCTCTCAAGGGTGAATCTTCATCAAATGTCACCTCCCTTCTAAAATCTATACTCCTTTAACCATACACATATATACTATAAGCATTATAAATTTCATAGTAACCAATTATTAAATTTGCAACTATGGTCAGTCTTCTTAATATACTTGTGGTTGCTTGAAGTAATTATATTTATCATTTTAAAGAATATTTATAAATGTTTGAGTCAAAGTCACATTGCTACTTTAAAAAAAATGTAAATTTGAATTTTTGGCTCCAAAAGTGACGATTCAACTCCCCTTCAAGTCAATTAGACCCTAGATAAGAGACACATCCATTCACCCTAGTTAAATTACTATATAAAGGAAAGTTGAGCTCCTCATTTGGGAGATTCGTATTCCTCACTCAAGACAACTTTTGGGAAAGGATAGGAGGTCAAGAAGGACAAAGAAAGAAGGGAAAGTTTCTTTCTCTCCTCTCTCATAAATTTGCACGTGTGGATAGAAGTTTCTCTCTGTGATTCACATCTTTCTACGGCAACAACTTTAGAAGGGCTGAAATTTTCTAGGTTACTGGATAGCTTCAGGGGAAAAAATTATGGGCTGCTAGACAATAGTTGGTAAGATGAAATTTCTAGATCAGGCAGGTAGAATGAAGTGTAGGATCAATTTGGGAGAGTTGACTTGGAGGAGAAGACTAGGATTGACCATAGGTCTAGGTGTGTCTCTTATTAAAGAAAAATAATTTCTCTATTGAAAATGTTGTTGGGTTTTTCCCCGTAATGGGTTTTCCTATGGTTAATCTTGTCTCTCTTTGTGAACTGTGGTCTCTACTGTTCTAGTATTTAAATTATGAAGTATAATTTCTGAATGCTATATTAAAATAAGATAAAAGAAGATCTACATTAAAAGTAATTGTTATAATTTCAGAAATATTATGCTAACCTAATTTCACTATAAAAATTAACACCGACAAACATACCTTCTTTTCCATAAGCTTCCAACTTTTTTGTCTTGTGCTTTAGCACATGAAAGTAGATGGGGCATCCAAAAATCCTCAATTTCCAACATCGGGCTTTACACCTGTGGAAATTTCTTCCAGTGTCTTGTCACCCAAGGCTTGATGAGGAATCCTATTTTGAACATAGAAAACAATATTTGCAGCTTCTCCCCATAGAAAAATCAACAACACTTAATCACACAACATAGCGTGAGAGCACTTCCATGATGGTCTAGTTATTCGTTTCATTTACTCCATTTTTCTTGTGGTTGTAAGGTATGATAGTCTCTTTCTTTATTTCTTATTTCTTGAAAATGTCATTGAACTCATTTGAAATGAATTATCCTCCATTATAAGACCTGATGAATTTGATCCTCTTTCTAGTTTGATTCTCTATTAGGGCCTTGAAGTCATTGAACATATCAAATTCTTGGTCATTTTTCTTCAATAAGAATATCCATGTTTATGAGAAAAGTCATCCACAAAGATTATGTAGTATAGGTAGCCACCAAGAGATGTCACTAGCATGTGTCCACATAGATCGAAATGTATTATTTGAATTATTTTATTTATCACACTTCTACTACAAGGGAATTTTCCCTTTGTCTTGTTTCCACTTACACACCCTTGACAAATTCCATCATGATTTTCTTCAACCGAAGGCATACCAGAAACCATCTTCCTGACCTTAGGCAAGGCATCATAATGAAGGTGAGTGAATCTTCATTGCCACAACTCACATTGATGATCACTATTATGGACCATTGTTTAGATTGGTCTTCCATTGACTTTATAAATGCCTTCAATCCTTAATCCCAATTGAAGTCATCCCTCAAAGAATATTTTATTAGTCAAGTAAGGAGCTTTCCTCTTATGAAATAAATGCTCATACCTTTGTATTCCAAGGAAAATATGGACACAAGATTCTCTTCCAATCCTAGTACATAAATAACATCCTATATATGTATGATTTCACCATAATCTAGATGAAATGAAATGGAACCAAACCCCTTCACAGGATAAGTATAATTCTCTCCAAGAATGATCTTCAATTGTGTCTCCCTCTCAACTAGGTTTGAGAGGACTTCACAATAACCAATGAAGTTTCTAGAAGCCCCACTATCTACCAACCAGTTATGAAATGAATTTGGAGTGGAATTAGAAAGGGAAGAAATAAGAAAGTATATTTCAGATTGAGTAGCAGTTTCATTATTATCATACCCTGAGTTCATTGAACTCTTTTGAGAATGTTGACCTTCTTCTCAATTAGCAAGAGCTTCTCTTCTTCTTCTATAATTATACTTGTATTTGTTGAAGCCACAATTATAGTTGGAACTTGGAGAATTTTTCTTTTTAGGACAATCTCGGGCATAGTGACCATCCTTGTGGAAATTGTAGCATTCAGTTCTTTTCAATCTTCTATTAGAGTCCTTGAATTTTGGAGAAGGATTTCTTGAATTAAATGGACCTCCTCTTCTTTTCTTCTTCTTATATTGGGAAACAAATACAGAGGGTTCTCCTTCTTCATGCTTTTGAATTCTCTCTGTAGATATCTTCCTGGTTTCTTATTGAATGCACTTGCTAACAAGTTCATCAAATGATGAAAACCTGTCATTGTTGCTAATATTTGTAATAAATGTCTCCCAAATCGGAGGACGACCTCGAAGTGAAATTAGTACTCGCTTTCTATCATATGTAACTTATTTCGCAGAAAACAATTGATTCTTGAGTTTGGATATCCTCATGAAGTATGACTGAACAATCTCTTCTTTCTTGATCTTGATGTCCTTGAGTTGATTCTTCAAGGATAGAATTTGATTCAAGTTGCTGACTCCACACATCCCAACCAACTTATTGTACCTTTCCATAGAATTCTTCAACTTTGAAATATAAATAATTTTACCTCACCTTTCTTATACTTGGATTTGATAACAACATTAGCATTCTCTAGAGGCTTAGGTAGCTTGCCTTCAACATATTCCAGGACATCATTCTCATCCAAAGTCACATCCAACCTAGTTCTCCAAAAAACATAGTTAGATGAGTCATTCAATTTCTCTTCAATCCTGAACTATGAGATATACAATGACCAAGTCAAATAAGCTTCTTCCAATCAGACTCCTTCAAAGGGGTGATTGGTTTTGTCTCCTTGGGCTTGTCTTCACCTCAGCTCTGATACCATGTTAATTTTCCAATGTCCTATGTTGTAACAATCAGTTACAACAATTATTCTTCCAATAGAAATCAATTGTCAAGTATATTTTCAATATTCCAATATTAGCAAGCAACTGTAGATAGAATAGTAAACCAAATGCACAACAGAAGATAACCAAGAGCAGTAGAGACACATTAGTTTCGTCAAAGACCAAGGGAAATCCCCACAAAGGGGAAAATTTTTCCAAAATCTTATTTTATTAGATTGTCAAAAAATGTTCAGTAGAGAGATACATAGTCCAAGTACATCAAAAATGAGTCAAAGGTAAAATCCTTGACTAGTCAAATCAACCAACTAAGATCTAGTCAAATTTGAGCAAGAAAGTCAAATCTAGTCAAACTTTAAATATGTAATTTTTGGTCAAAGTCAATAGAAGTCAACTTTTCCCTAGCCATTCCACAATCAATAGTCAAAGTGCTCCAAAAGGTTCAATCAAATAGTCAAAGAATGCTACCTCTTCTTCTTGGTCAAAACAACCATGGAAATTGCAGCCGACACTAGTCAAAGTGCAGAAAACATCTTGGCAAAAGGAGCAACCAAATCAGCCCTCTAAAATGGGTCAAAATCCAAGTCAAGCGAAGTCAAATATCCTCAATTCAATGCAAGTCAAACAACCCAAGAACATAAGTCAGCATCAGTAAAAAAAAACACTCTCTCTCATTCGCATATGTGAGCTCAGACCTTATAATTCCAGAATTGTACAAAAATATCAAGAGAATAAATGAATGTGTGATGATGCCTTCAAGTGATGCCAAGAACGATCTATTTATATGTGATTGATGAGGTCAAATTTCCATAACTGGGTCGATTTATACTTTTTGATGTGACATGGTCGAACATTAAAATAATAATTTTCTCATTAGAAAAATAAATTCTTCCAAGGGCTAGTAGGGTCTCTAGAGGGTGATGAGGGCTTGACAAAGGAGGGAAATTCTCCTTGAGCTACCAAATTTCAACATTTCAAAACTTATTAACTATAGGTCCTTCATTGACATAAGGAGGGTTCATGTCAATCAATGATTGTCCTTGTTGTCCTATAAATGGAGGGGGAACTGTAACATTCCCAGCTAATATGTACATATTGGGAACATTGCCTCAAGGCATCTGAACCTAGGGGTTGGAACTAAACATTGGATGCCAATCAAAGGGGCTATTGATGGGACCCTTTCTAATTGTGCTATATTGAGTGAAATAAAGACCACTATATGTAGCACCTGTCGAAGGTCCAGGAGCTGACACAAAAGGGGCGGAACCTGATATATATTGGGTTCCACTCATGCTGGGTGTCATGATAGGGTTTGAACATGGGATAGGTGGAATAGAAGGGTTTTCCATTAGAGGTGTGGTATTGACTATCGATTGGAGAGGTGGCGTTGGACCAAAAGTTTCCACAAAATCCCATGACCCATTAGTCGTCGATGCGATGGGTGGTGTAGGTCCAACATAAGATTTAGGAGATACAAATGTAATTGGAATGAAGAGGGGTCGCAACAGATTTGTAATCAGAGGATTGTATGGAGGAATAAGACCTTTAGTAAAGAAATCTTTCGATAAGATCGAATCGTGGGATGTCCAAATTGATTCTATGTTAGATCTCAGAGAGTGATTTCCCAAAGACGGGTAATTCGGTTCACTGGGGCTTAGCGGATCGTCCACAATGAGTGGGGGAAGACCTAACAACCATCTAGAGTAACAATGAGGGCCAGATGTAGCCACAGTGGTCGATAAATTTTATCAATAAATTTTACAACGATATTTATTAAAGTCTTGGAGATAACAATATCACACTCAAAACATAAAAAATACACTAACGAAATCAATCAACAAGCAAAGGGAAATGAACCTGTCTGATAACCACCTATCACTAGAGATGAAACCCAGTATCACAATAGATAAAAGAGAGAGTTGGCCAAATGTACAATTACAATTACTCTTGAGCTTTGCCCGAACCTCAAATTAAGGGGCCAAGTACTCTCGTGAGGATGAGCTCCCTCCCAAAAAGCAAAGGCAGAGTAGGTTTCTCTGTGTTAGGTATCAGGGTAGCCTACCCTAGTCACCTTGTGTTCATCCCTAAAAGTATGGCCAGTAAGGATACCTCAAATCACAGACACTACAAGGGGGACGTAGTCACAGATAGTACATTGTGTGGGCAGGAAACCTGAGTCCATGACTCAGCTCTGATATCCCTGAAGGGATCCCCATTACATAGAATACCCAAAGCATATGTAAGTGAAGGTGGGCTATCTTCATTTACAGCCTGATGTTGTCTCGTATTTAGCTTCTCTTTTACTAGAGTGGTCTAGGATAGTATGAGTGAAAAAGGATTTCTCTCGTTAATGACGCTAGTTTTGGTGTATGCTCTTGGGAAATTAACTTACAACTTCCTAACTAAATATCCTAACCTAAACTAATGTGTGTTTACTCTAAAAAGAGTTGATGATTGATTTTATTAGGTGTGTTTTAAATGTACTTTGTTAGAGTCTTCGGTAGGGGTGTTGACATATAAAGTTATATGGGACTTTAACTCAAATCATGCAAAAGCAATGCTTGTAAATTTCACTTTCGATGAAGAATTTGCTTCTGCAAAGGGAGATTCATTCATACATCAATATATACCATGCATCTTGTTCAGTAAAAAACTAGCATAACCAATAGAACTAAAAATTCTGACTAACAACTTTTGAAACCAAATAATGTAGATGTAACCAACTAAGCAGAAAACAATAAAAATTTTGTATTTTTTCTTTTATGAAAACAAAAAATTGAAGAAGTAAAGATATTTTCTAAAAAAAAAAATAATTAGAACATAGATCAGTGAAACAAGCACAACTGCAGATCCTTGATTAGTGTACAAGCATATTTCCCAACCCATGAGGTCACAAAGCTGTCTGTTTATCAAGAAATCACTGGCTACCGCTCTGTAGTAGAGGCTACAGAGAGTTACTTTTAGCACCAATGCACTATTTGTGAGGCCACAATGCTTTATAAAGAACTATTTACACTAGTAGATAGAGTTAGTGAGGAAAAAGGCTAAAAAAATAGGCTATGGGGATTAGATCTAGGGCTGAGCACTGAGAGAAGGTTGTTGTATATTTCTGAGTGGTTAGAAAGGGAATGAAGAAGTACAAGAAGGCCTGGAAGAAAGAGAGATCTAGGAACTTTCTAGGAAAACTAGGAACTAGGTGTAGTCCCTACTAGTGTCACCAATTCTGCTATAGGGATTAATGCACAAGTGTTTGGATGATGTAGAAAACCTCAAGGATCTTCCCGGGATCCTTGGCAGACTATACGATTAGTTGCAAATGTCATAAAGATGCATGCATATCTATGTTTAACAAATGAATATCAAATCATGAACGACTTATTACCTCAAGTCTTAGTGTGGTGTTGCTGGAGAACACAATGTAGCTTGCTGGAAGACCCCTGAGCTAGCTCCCGATCAAAACCTGCACATAGATAAGACAAGCATAATATCACAACATAAAACCTTGATAAACAATGCTTGAACATATAAATATATCCAGTTGCATATATCTAAGCCACTCATAATAACGACATTGCATTAACATATAAACAAGTTATACTACCAACATCGTCAAGTAGACAACATAATTGCAGTTCTATATTGATGTAGAAAAGAGTGATTACAACCATCAGTTGTATTAGCCTTCCCTTACCCCTCCAGCTCTTCTCTCTCTCTCTCCCTTCTTAACCTCTTCTAATTCCTTAGTTAGATACTCTGTTCGACAGTCAAATAGGAAATCCTTTCTAATGGTTTGACCTCTTCCACAATGGACCTAGCCTTGCATATATAGCATGTGAGGATAGGTTTCCAAGTCCTTAATCAGTTCCATTAGGAAAAGACAATGATGTTTCCATGCCTTTGTGCTCATTCCCATTTGTAGACTACATTACAAATTATTAATTCCTCCAAACAGGTCGAGTTCTGATGTTTCCTTGCTTTTGTGAGTTGACATAGGAGAGAATCTCAGGATATTTCTTGGTCAACTTGTTCGATTGACCCATAGAAACTCATTTAGGTTCCCTAACGCTCTTCCTAAGGTAACAGATAGAGTCACCCTAGGAACTAACACACCCTTAGCCTTGCTAGGAAGCTTTATAAAGAAGGTTGCTAGTGCCTAGACAACATTAGCTTAACAACTGGGCCTGTGAACTTGATCAATCCTTCAGTCATCATGTCTTTCTCCTCTAAGCTAGTATGGAGGTCATTTTCCTATATAACAATCCCACTCCTACATGAGAGTGAAGGTAATGGAGACAAGACTTCTGGGATATAAAATCTAACCCCTAGAACCAAAAAGGAGATACCAAAACCTCATTATGAATTTCCTTGACAATAACACCAGGGAAACCCAAGGCTTCCTCGGCTAAAAATGAATGCATCAACAAAAAAGCACAACTTAAATACTCCACACTCTGAAAAAATCGAAGCATTACAATATAAGGGCCAAAGAAAACACCAAGGAGACTTACCCAACCATTAGTTACAACCCACCAACATGAAATCACTCCACTAGATGACAAATTATAAATGTGGCCCTCACTTATAGAGCCAAACTAGCTGCAAAGAAAACCATAGTCTCAGACTTGGCTAGATTGGCCACTTTTAGATCCCCTATTTAATTCCCACTTGTCAAAATTCGGCAACACAAAGACCCGGATCTGAAGGAGTGTGAATAGGTTTGCCACCTATGCATACTCTTCTCCACATACACCATGTTCATAACTACTCATAACAAAAATTACTAACACCATTGATGTTCTCACCATCCCAAATATAATGTTACCACCACAATTCTCAAACATTCCATGCATCAAACTTTTCATGTTGTCATATTGTCACATGTTCCTTGCCTTAATGTGTGAGAGGGACTGATTTGCCTCCCCCACCCCTCATATGACCTTGATCATCCTCCTTCATCAAGGCATCTTTTTCACTCTACATGATACTAATAAATTTCTTTGTTAAAATGCTAGAAACTTGGGACGACCAACTATAAGAGAGCACTAAATTTGAACACTGGATGCCCAAATTCGCTAACAATTCTGTAGCATTATTCTTGGACCATTTAGAATGCATCTTGATAACATAAGGAAAGGAAATGACTAGGTTTTGGATAGTTTTCACCAAAATATACAGATATCAACTCTTAATCACTTTTTGGACTAGAGATCCATTGATTAATTTTTGAACCAAAATCACTGCCAACTCTGAATCTCCATCAACCTATAACCTAGTATATCTAGCTTCATGAGCTTGGAGCGGGCCTCACTCAAGGGCTTTCAATTCCTCCACATTATTACTGGTATGCTCAAAATAGCTCACAAAGAATTGGAGATGGTTACCTTGATCATCCCGAAATATGCTAGCAAACCCAAAAAGCCCAGGATTTCCTTTAGAAGCTCCATCAGAGCTAAGATTGATGAAGCCTTTCTGGGGAAGGGAGAAGGTTGTCAATGATGACACCAACCCACCAAGACACTAAGAGACATATGAAACCACCATATTTTGGGATATTTCCAAATATATTAAGTTACAATATTCCTCTCCTTCCACCTTCCAATTATCATCAACCCATTTCTTTGTCAATATCGTCGCCTTTGTGTTATGCTTCATGCATCTCCAAATACCATCCCCTATTCTTCTTAGATTCTTGAATATAATTCTATGGTGTTATTTCCAAATGTTCCACAAGAGGAAACCCAAGACTAAGGCCCAATCAATATCCATGATCGATTTTAAGGAGAGAAGAGTACCAAGACTCCATTGTTTCCCAAAGGCTATTTGGGGATCAGTCTAGGTAACCAAAATGTTGTGGAGCCAGGACCAAAGAGTTTCCATATTTTTACAAGTTTTAAATAAATTATCAATGCTTTCCTCCTATTGTTGGCATAGAGGCAACATGATGATCTCTCATAACCTTTTCTCCTCAATAGGTACCATGTTAGGAGTCTTCATCAATGAAGTAACCATAGGAATCTTGATACCTTCGACCACCATATCCCTACTCAAATATTATACCAAAGGGGATCCTTTCAGATTTCCTTGTGCTTCATCATAATTACATAGGACTCATTGATGGTAAACACATCCTGTGTTTGATAACCCCATCTCATCTTGTCCCCCTCACACATTACCTATATCTTTTTGTCTTTTAGTTGTGCATCTAGGATTTTTTTCCTACAAAAATTGATCCTCATTTTAGCATTCTTGGGTTTTCCATTTGCATCATTGATCCTGAGAGGAAACTTCTTTCCAAAAATATATAACCATGACTACCCCTGCCCCTATGGTGTACTATTTGATACATCTTAGCTCATCCTTGTTATCTAGCCTTTGGAATTATTTCCAATACTCCTCACAAAATTTGGTAGTACCCACATCTCTAATTTCCCAAAAAATATGATCTTGAATAAAAAAATTGTGTTCAATTTGGGTGGTGATCGAGCTATATTTCATGTTCCATATTTGTTTCCACAACTCTTGACCTCCTTGGAGCCATTTCCCCAAAATATTAGCATCAATGATTTTATTAAGTGTTTATGGATCCCTCAAACTAATAAAAACCCCCCATTTTGTAATTCACACCTTATCCCATGACACAAGCTTCCACTTCCATGCTTGTTGTGCCCCTTTCCATAAGAAATTCTAGAATTTGGAAACAATGTCTTTATACACTTCTTTTGATAATGGAACCATTAAAAACTGATATATTGGGATAGCTTGAAGAACATCGTTAAGTAGAATAGTTTCACTAGGGAGATTTAACACGTCGAGGGTTCAGTTATCCAACCACTTAGAGAGAGTTTCCTCAATCTCCGATCAATATGAAACCCAAAAAGAGTTTGTCACCAGAGGAATGTCAAGGTATTTGGCTAGTAAGGAATCTAAATGAAAACCAATATTTCTCGCTAGGTTCCTTTGTACCAACTTGTTGGTATTGAAGAAATACATGTTGAACTTTTCCCCATTAATAGTAGTACTGGAAGCTGCTTGGAAAGCTGATGGATTCTACTTTAAAGCATGTATCTCCTAAATAGTTGGTTCTCTGAATAACATAATATTAGTGAGTGGTCTATTTATATGTGATTGATGAGGTTAAATTTCCTTGCTCATGTCGATTTATACTTTTTGATGTGACATGGTCCAATATTAAAATAATAATTTTCTCATTAGAAAAATAAATTCTTCCAAGGGCTAGTAGGGTCTCTACAGGGTGAGGGGGGCTTGACAAAGGTGGGAAATTCTCCCTGAGCTACCAAATTTCAACATTTCGAAACTTATTAACAATAGGTCCTTCATTGACATAAGGAGGGTTCATGTCAATCAATGACTGTCCCTGTTGTCCTATAAATGGAGGGGGAACTGTATCATTCCTGGTTGATATGTGCATATTGGGAACATTGCCCCAAGGCATCTGAACTTGGGGGTTGGAACTAAACAATGGATGCCAATAAAAGGGGCTATTGGCGGGACCCTTGCTAATCATGCGATATTGAGCATTATAAGGAGCACTATATGTAGCACTTGTCAAAGGTTCGGGAGTTGACACAAAAGGGGTGGAACCCAGTATATACTTGGTTCCACTCATGCTGGGTGTCATGATAAGGTTTGAACTTGGGACAGGTGGAATAGTAGGGTTTGCCATTAGAGGTGCGGTACTGACTATCGACTGGGGAGGTGGCGGTGGACCAAAAGTGTCCACAAAATCCCATGACCCATTAGTTGTTGATGGGATGGGTGGTGTAGGTCCAACTTAAGATTTAGGAGGTACAAATGCAACTATAATCAAGAGGGGTCGCAACAAATTCGTGATCAGAGGATCATATGGAGGAATAAAACCTTTAGTAAAGAAATATTCCGATAAGCTCGAATCGTGGGATGTCGTAATTGCTTTTGTGTTAGATCTCAGAGATTCATTGCCCGAAGACAAGTAATTCAGTTCAGTGGGGCTCAATGGATCATCCACAATGAGTGGAGAAAGACATAAGAACCATATAGATTAACAATGAGGGCTTGATGTAGCCACGGTGGCCAATAAATTTTATCAATAAATTTTACAATGATATTTATTAAAGTCTCACTAATAACAATCTAGCACTTAAAAAATAAAAAATACGGTAAGGAAATCAATCAACAAGCATAGGGAAATGACCCTATCTGATAACCACCGATCACTGGAGTTGAAACCTAGTATCACAATAGATAAAAGAGATAGTTGGCCAAATGTATAGTTACGATTATTCTTGAGCTTTGCCCGAACCTCAGATTAAGTAGCCAAGTACTCTCGTGAAGACGGGAACCCTCCCAAAAAGAAAAGACAGAGTAGGTTTGTTTGAGTTAGGTACCAGGGCAGCCTACCCCAGTCAACTTGTGTTCATCCCTAAAAGTATGGCCACTAAGGATACCTCAAATCACAGACACTATAGGGGGGGACATAGTCGCAGATAGTACACAGTGTGGGTAGGATACCTAAGTCTGACTCAGCTCCAATATCCCCTAAGGCATTCCCATTACACATAATACCCAACGGAGATGTAAGTGAAGTCGGAATACCTTTGTTTACAGTCTAATGTTGTCTCGTATTTAGAGTCTCTTTTACTAGAGTGGTCTAGGATAGTATGAGTGAAAAAGGATTTCTCTCGTTAATGACACTAGTTTCAGTGTATGATCTTGGGCAATTAACTCACAATTTCCTAACCCAAGATCCTAGTGTTATGTAACCAGTTGAAGAAAAGATAGAAAAGATAGATCAATGCCTTAGAGTTCCGCCTCTTCGAGGGGGCAACCTCCTTTACATTACATAAATGAACAATTCCTTGATGATTCAAACGACAAAACCTCCTTTCTATATATAGGAATCTAAGGAGTCACAATATAACCCATCCGACTAACAATAATAATGTAAATCCACAAAAATAACAATAGAGGGATTCTATGGGGCACAGTAATAATAATATGGGGGCAATAGGGGCACAACAATATTAATAAGGGGTACAACTACAACAGTAATGGGGTAATCACTAGTATTTTAGGGACCCAACATGCCCCTCTCCTTCAAAAAAAGTGTTGTCCTCAATGCTTGAGTAGTTATGGATACTTATGTATAAAATTCTCATCCTCCCATGTGGAATCTTCAGTGGACAAGTTCTTCCACTTGATAAGATACTCTGAAATTGATCGATTTCGTAGCTGTTGAGTTCTTATTTCTGTGACTGCTTCCAGTTCCAATATAATTATCCCTTCCTCATTAAGTTCTGGCAATATTGTTTGAAATGGGAGCTTGTCGCCTATAACCTTATTTAAACATGAAACATGGAAAACTGGGTGCAATCGAGAAGCTGCAGGAAGCTCCAATTTGTATACCATAGTACAAATCTTTTGCAACACCTTGTACGAACCATAATACTTTGGTGATAATTTATTATCCTTCTTAGCTTACATGAGGGACATTTTCTTATATGGTTGTAGCTGTAGGAATACCCAATCACCTACATCAAAACTTATTTTGCTACGATGTTGATCTGCCTGTTGTTTCATTCTATTCTGTGCCAACACGAGGTTATCCTTTATGAGTTGGAGGACTTGTTGTTGATGTTCAATGTGATGTTCCACTGCCTGAACCTTAGAATTTTCTCTTAAATATGATGTGATGGATGGTGGTTGATGCCCATAAAGTGCCATAAATGCAGTCATTTTTGTTGCTGTATGGAAGGAAGTGTTATACCACCATTTAGCCAAAGGCAACCATTTGACCCATTGTGTCTGTTTATCAGATACAAAGTAACGTAGATATCCTTCCAAACATTTGTTTACTATCTCAGTTTTCCCATCAGATTGAGGGTGATAAGATGAGCTATGAGCTACCTGAGTACCAAGACAAGAAAATAATTATGTCCAAAAATTTCCAGTGAAAATGGGATCTTTGTCACTTACAATAATCTTTGGATTTCCATGTAGCTTTTGAATTGTTTCCATAAATGCCGTAGAAACTATATTGGCTTTAAATGGATGTGATAATGCACAAAAGTGTGCTACTTGGTAATTCTGTCAACTACCACCATGATGACATTCTTTCCCTCAGACTTGGGTAAACCTGTGATAAAATCCATTGAAACCTCCTCCCAACGTTGGCTTGGAATGGATAAAGGTTGTAATAGACCTCGTGTCTTAATTGTTTCAACTTTATTTTGTTGGCAAACCAAACATTCCGCCACAAACTTTTGAATATCTGATTTAAGGCCATCCCAAAAAAATTCCTTCTTAACCTGTGGTAAGTTTTTAAAAATCCTGAGTGCCCTCCTAAGGGAGAAGTGTGCAATTCCATAAGAATCTTTTGTTTTAGCTGGGAATTCTTACAGAGGTATAAGTGATCTCTGTACCATAACGAATCATTTTTCCAGCTAAATGTATCAGACGTACTGGAATCTTGTTGTAGCTTTCGAATAAGTGCCCACAGTTCTTCGTCATTCTTCCATTCCTCCCTTGCTTCATTTATCCAATCTGGTGGATAATAGAAATGGCACACAACAATGCTTCCACATCCTCATCCTTTCTTGAGAGTGCATCTGCCACCACATTTTGCTTCCCTTTTTTGTAGATGATTTCAAAGTCATAACCCAACATCTTTGTGACCCACTTTTTTTGCTCTTCAGAGGATAATCTTTGTTCTAAAAAGTCTTTAAGGCTATCATGATCCGTTTTTACCTTGAAGTGTCTTCCCATTAGGTAGGGTCGCCATTTCTTAAGTGCATGGAGTATTGCCAACATTTCCTTCTCATAAATAGCTTTGTTTAAAAACTTTCCTTGATTGGACGACTTTCAAAAGCAATGGGTCTTTCATCTTGCATTAGAACAGCACCAATTCCATTTCCTGAAGCATCACATTCCACAATGAAGGTTTTCGTGAAGTCTGGTGTAGCTAAGGCCGGTGCTTGGTACATTGCCTCTTTAAGATGTTCAAAGGCCTTGTTGCTTCTGGAGTCCATGAAAATGCATCTTTCTTCAATAATGTTGTTAGAGGTGCTGCTATTCTCCCATAATTCTTAACAAACTTGCGATAATACCCTGTCAACCCGAGAAATCCTTGTTGATTCTTTATGGATGTGGGGATTTTCCATTCCTTAATGCTTTAATTTTGCTAGGGTCTACCTTAACTCCTTCATGAGATACAATATGACCTAGATATTCCACCTCTTGTACTCCAAAGAATCATTTGTATCTTTTTGCATATATTGTTTCTCCTCCAATAGTTGTAGCACCCTGTCAACATGTTCAACATGATCCTTCCAAGACTTGTTGTAGATTAGTATATCATCAAAAAATACTAACACAAATTTTCTAAAGAATGGTTTGAAAATGAATTCATCAAACCTTGAAATGTTGAAGGTGCATTGGTAAGGCCAAAAGGCATGACCAAAAATTCATAATGACCCTCATGAGTTCTAAATGTTGTTTTCAAAATGTCTTCAGTCTTCATTCCGATTTGATGATATCCTGAATGAAGATCCAACTTGGTGAAGTAAATTGATCCATGCAATTCATCCAGTAATTCATCAATGACAGGAATGAGAAACTTATCTTTAATAGGGAGTTTGTTGAGCTCCCTATAATTCGGACACATGTGCCATGATCCATCGTTCTTGTGCACCAATACTACTGGAGCAGAGAAAGAACTTTGAATCGGTTGAATTATACCAGCCTCTAGCATTTCTGCAACCATACGTTTAATTTCACTCTTTTGGACATAGGGATATCTGTACGGCCTGATGTTTGGAGGAACATTTCCTGGAATTAGATGAATAGCATGATCATCATAACGCACAGGTGGGAGACCTTTAGGAGTCTCAAATACCTTGGAATGATTATCCAGGACTTTTTGGAGATCTGGAGAAATAGATGATTCCGATGTGGAAACATCTAG
>APFE030495209.1:21681-39025 GCA_000404065.3 Pinus taeda | reverse complement strand
TTTTTTTTTTTTTTTTTTTTAATTGCAAGTATGGATTCAACACCCTCAAAAACTCCTAGGACATTATGCTTGTGAAGAGTTTTGAGATTTCAATGAATAGCTGCGGAATTCTAGACAAATTAGATTTCAATGAATAGCTGTGGAATTCTAGACAAATTACATCTGAAAATAAAACCAAAAAACTTTCCAAAAAATCTCACTTAAAAACTACTCATTAAGTTTTTTAATATAATTAAAATTTGAAAATAAATTTTGCTTTTTATCTTAATATTATTAAAGATTCCAAAAATATTTTTTATTCCATTAGAAATTCCAAAATGATTTTTTATGTCATGATATACAAAAACAAGGTCAAACAATTCATTCCCTTTCAAATTATTCCCAACAAATTGGTTTTTTAATATAATTAAAAATGTTAGATGTAAGACTTTTGCGATCCATAATGTAGAGATAAGTCTTTCAGATTAATCAAATCACATTGTTAGAATTTGGTGGACATTAGTTGTCCTGATGATAAACCACATTAGTTCTTTTCAAACTTCAACCAAATCCTAACAATGTGATTAATAAGAAAGACTCATAATTAAAAATTTGAAAATATTTGTTTGAGTTTTTTTTATTTGGATTACAAGTTCCAGGTCTAACAATTTACTCCTGCTCTTATCAATCATATTTCAGAATACTATTCCCAAAATATACCCTAAACAAAATTGGTTTTCTAAATCTAATTAAAATTTTGATAATGGGCCATAGGGCGGATAATAGACATATCTGTGGTGTACTGTGAAGTCACTTCTTGATGTGAAGGTGACATGTTCAAAACTCCATGGACAAAAATCAAGTCATGTTAAGAGTTGGTGTGACCCATGACAAGCCCAGGCTTAAACGCCCCTAGATAATGGTTTCTTAAACAAAAAATTAAACCTATAATCATCTCTCACAAACAAATTAAAAAATAAAATAAAATATCTTTCAAATCTTTATTTTTATTACAGTTTCCAAAAATATTTTCTAATATGTTATTAAAAACAAAATCAAACCATTCACTTTCACTCATATCAATCAAATTTTAAAATATTCATATCAATCAAATTTTAAAATATTCCTAAAATCTATTATAAACTATGGCTATTAATATTTATTAACGCACAATTAAAAATACTCCAGAGTTAATTAAAACCTCGAAATAAAGCATCCAACAGCATTGAAAACCACTATTTCGTTTTCGTCGCACTAAAGACTTCCTATTTAAAGTAACTCTGCGTACTGTTAATCTGTAAAAAGTCTGAATCTTTATTACGTATCACTAAAACCATGCTCGTAAAACCATGTTCTACGAAACCCATCTTGGCCAATAGTAAAACGGATAGATAGTTTCTCAAAAAAACTTCTAAGAAATTTATACAATTGAAAAATTTAATGATATTTTAGAAGGGTATTTTTATATTAGCAGATTTTACAAATATTTTGGAATCTGATAATTTCAAAAATATTTTGGAATATCTAAACTTATTTTAGTTAATAGAAAAACTGATAAATACTGCAAAAAAAAACTTACACAGCTAAAAATTTGTAATAATATTTCAAAAAACATCTTTATATCTGGTTAATTTTAAAAATATTCTAAAATCTAATGATTTCAAAAAAAATTTGAAATGTGATAAACGTAAATAAAATCAAATAATTCGAAAAACCTTTTATAAAATCAGCACACTGTTATAGATTCTCCGAATATTTTGAAATCAGACCAACCTAAAATAAGTCAAGAAACCCATATCCATTCCATGGCGGAATATATCCGCAATTAACTTAAACTCAGGGACTCCATAAAGCTCACGCTGGTGAAAAAACAAAGTTACCTGAGAGATTGCCATCTGAATACCGCCCTCGATGAAAAGGAGTCTTCGTCCATATTTATCGACGGTGGCAATGGAAACAACTGTGGACAGAACATTGACGAGACCTGTTATGACAGCAGACATGAGAGATGCATTGCTTCCAAAACCAATTGTCTTGAACAGCACCGGTGCATAGAACATGATGGCATTTATTCCTGTGAACTGCTGGAAGAAGGGAATGGCCACCGCCATAACCAACTGAGGCCTGTGTTTCCTCATCAAAATGTTCCGGAATGGGTGTTTCACGCTTTTCGACATTTCATTGGCCTGCACCAGATCCTCAAACTCTGCCTGCACATCCTTACTTCCGCGTATTCTTTCCAGCATTGCTCGCCCCTTTTCCATGTGCCCTCTCTCCACTAGACTGTTTGGGGTATCTGGAAGTCCCAGCGCTCCCACTGTCATTATAGCGGAGGGAACCGCTGCCAGGGCTAGGGAAACCCGCCATCCCCAACCGCCATCGATTTTGTCTGTGCCATAGTTTATCAGGTTCGCGGCTAGGATACCGATTGTTGTGAACAACTGGAAGCCTATGTTAAGCGCTCCTCTTAATTTGTACGGGGCCATTTCAGACAGATACACTGGAACCGCCTGCAAAACAGAGTAACAAAATAAATCCCTCCCGATAGGAATAAATAGCCACAAAAGCTCAAATATTTTTTTATTATTAAATTTAGATGTTTTTATTAAAATTTTATTTTCATTAAAATTTATTAAAAATTTGAATTAAATTTATATTTTATTTGTTTTTAGTAATTTAGGCCAACCCAAAATCAAATAGTTCTAGTTGCCTCTATACTACCAAAAATAATATATCTAATCTATGTGTAAAACAAATATACCAGAAATATATGATTTAGTAAAAAGCAAGAAGTATAACATATTCCATTTGAATTAATTTTAACGTATAATTATTTTTATTTAATAAATACGAAACCCCATATAAAGTTTTTACCTGATTGGCAAATCCGACGCCGACACCAAGTAGAATGCGCCCCAGAATAAGCATCTCTACATTAACAGCCGCGCCGTTAAGAGCAGAACCGATGAGAAAACTGGTACCGCCAGTCAACATGGACGTCTTACGTCCATACATTCTGGTAATGGTGGATGCAAAGAAGGTAGCGATCAGCCCAGCAAGATACAGAGAAGATGTGAATGTCGTCAGTAGTTGGCTGTCAAATTGACAGTATTGATTTGTAGAATCTCTCTTATTTTCGTAAACACCGTGAAAAAATTTCTTCAGAAAACTGTCCATAGATGTAACCCCGCCTGTAAAATTGGGGTTGTAACATCATTAAGAACTTTTTTGATAAAAAGATATCATGCAGAATGGCCGCCATTAATTAACTGCTGATAAAGAAAATCTCACCTGAAATACCGATGTCATACCCAAAAATGAGACCCCCAGTGGCAGCCACGATGCAGGTGACCAATACAAACGTGGTGAGCTCCCCTGGATAGTCTTTTCCAGAGCTCGACGTTGCAACCACAACCCCTCCAGCCATGGTGAACTTTTGGGCTTCTGAAATTGAACCTTTCGAATTCGAATTCAGTTACAGAATGAGTTTCTGCTCCCAGACCCTGGTTCTTTAAGATCAAGATATCTACTTATAGGATAGAATCAGGAAAATTAATCTTTCGTTCTGAGAACGAACTCAGATAACCAAATTTTTATGATATAATTAAGATAATTAATCTTATCTTATCCAGAAATTAATATAAATTCATATTACTTGAAGCTACGAATTTTGTTGGAACATGTGGATTTCTAGGGGCTCTTCTCTTTAAAAAGTCAAAGTTCATATCTAAACTAACACAAATTCATTGGGATGAGTTTGTTTTGAATAGATTTCTCTTCGTGGCGGCCAGTACTCTGAAGACATGTCGGCTGTAAACAAAGTCACCACTTAAATATTAAAAAAAGAAGCAAAATTCCAGATACCATTGGAGAATTTTGAGCTTCAACAACTTATTTATCCAGACTTGTTGACTCGTAAAGGATTTACACGTATATTTGGCCGTGACTCGAGTCAGAAACCTAAGGATAACCACAAGCCCTTTCTTGGGTAGATTACAAACATTAAATTTCAGTTTGAATTTCCAGTGTTTTTCCACAAAATAAAGGATAACCACAAACCCTTTTTAGACTAGTTTACAACCATGAAATTTCTCAGTTTGAATTTGCAGTTTTGTGGATATACATTACTCAGTTATCGCAGCATTGTTCGGAGGATAGGTTATCTTGGTGTCTAAATTATATCACTGTGGATAAATATTCGGTAACTTAGCGAAAACAAAACTAAAAAAATATAAACATTGTACGTTTCAGATCTTTTCATACACTTTATTTTTAAAAATTCAAATAAACCACACCTCCATTTTTTCATGCAGGTCACAATACTAGAGAATTCAGCTTCAACGAGAACTTATGCTCGTAAAAGCTCTAATCCCTGAATCAAATACGGTATAGAATTTTATTCTATGAATAAATAATCAGTTTATTTTAAGTAATTACCAAAGTTTTAATTAACCAATGGCTTGTGGTTTTTTTTGTTTAAATATGAGATAATAATTTTTTATTATTCAAATATGTTTTAATCTACATAAATTTCACACTTTGAATTTTTTTAAAAAAATTAAATTTATAATTTTTGAATTCCTCTTTTATCTAATTAAACACAATTAAACTAAAAAAATTTATTTTCATTTTATTAGACTGCACTGAGATAATCTGCATTCCTTTATTTATTATTACCACACATTCTTGTTCAAAATGAAATGTATGTTTAAAGTCATAGTAAAAAGTATGTGTTAATTAGTTCAGTCATACTTAAAGGTTAAAGGTCTTTTGTAGAATTAAGAGAGATTATCTAATTTTTTTGAATGGATAATTATATTTTATATGTTAAAATAAAAATAAGTATTTTGTAAACTTAAAAAGTTTTTGTAGAATTAAGAGCAGATTATCTAATTTTTAAATAAATAATTAGATTTTTATATATTAAATAAAATAGCCAATTTGTAAACCTGGAAGATTATCCAAATTTTTTTTAATGAATAAATTAAATTATATATATTAAAAATAAAGAGTTCTAAAATAAAAGGTGTGAATAATAGGATTTTAATTTGACATGATTTTTTTTTTGTTTTCACAATGTTTATAATCGTCACATTTGGTTTATTAGCAAATATTAAATTTATGACATTTGTAGGTAAAATTTTAAAAAATAATTAAATTAAAAAATGGTTTTAATTTTAATATAATAAAATATTATTAATATAATATAATAATAGTGATCAAAAGGATTTTGTCAATATATTTGTAGTTAAGTAAAAGCTGAACCATATTTGAATTATTGATATTAAAGGTAAAGATTGTGTAGATATTGAGGTGGTAAATTTGTTTGGATAATTAAATATTGGTGTTTTTTTAAATTTTTAGAAGTTGTAGTAAAAGTGTTTGCCTTAATTTTTAAATAATAAAAAAATTCCACCACCATTAATATTTGGAATATCCAAAATCTTGAAACTTAAAAACTATACCCTAAATTTAAAAAAATATATATATAAAATATTTTATCAATATCCTACCAAGCTTTCCATAAGTAAATTTGAAACCTCGTTAAAGTAACTAACCGGAGTAGATGAGTGGCACGCATGTTATGCCTTCAATGCCTACTTGTATGAGGTATACCATGAGTATACGAGAGAGTATGGAGACAACCTAATTGTTTCGTTGGACCCTTCACAAATGTTAAAGGGTGAACGTTACGTTTCTAATATGATTAATTTTACACTATTTTCACTGAGGTTATATTTATAATAAAATAATTACAATTTATAAAGTGGTATAAATTGTTGGGAAAAATAAAAAATAAATAAAAAATAAATTTTAAATTTTAAATAATTTTGGTTTTTTAATATTTTTTTTTTGGGATTAAACTTTTTTAAGTTACTTATGGACATTTTTTCTATATTTTTTGAGAATTTATATTCAATTAAAACTAGGTATATTAGAGTTAATAATATTATCATCAATAATTCTAAAAGACCATGAATAACTAGTTATTTAGAATACTGTTTTTAACATCTAAAGGAGGACATTAGTACAAAAAAAACCAACACACCTTAACAAATATATTCATTGGGATAAATGTAGATTGTGTACAATAAGCTATATTGCCACCATATATCAAATCAACACTTGATTGGCCAAGAGAAGAATGACCACCAACTATATGGTCCAGCAAGCAACTAAGCTCCCAAACGCTTGATTAATAAACTGCGTCGAGCAAGAAGTCCATAACCACAATAATAGAGCACATAACACATCCAAAGTCATCGCATAAACCAAAAAATATAACTGTTAGATAAACACTGAAGTCCATAGAAAAGAGAGTAGTTCTAGCTTCGCCCTCATATCCAAGTACACCACCATTTGAAATAATCACAATTCCAGTCACATCCTCATATCAGAACACACGTCCATAACAAGTAGAGAAATGTGACCAAAGTCCAAGAGGTGAACCAGCAAAGAAAAGGGAGATCGAATTCTAAAAAGGAGGATAAGGTCTCTCCACACTGCATCATTGACTAACTTCCAAAAAGCGGAATGAGGTCGCTCTATACAAGTAATAAAATACAAGTGTTGAAGGGAGAGGAAAACAACCTCACCGCACCAGAGCAATTTGCCCGCACCAAACACCTTGAACAGATGGAACTTGAGCTCCTAAAAGAACCAAAACACACCCACATGTAGAAGATACACATAGAACTGTCGTTCTAAGCTAGATGAGGTGAAGGAGGGTGAGGATGCAACCTCACCTCCTTTCCCACAAAGAACGTACCTTCACCACCCTGGAGCAATAACAAAACATTTAAAATAACTAGACCTCTAAACCACACTCCAAAATGCTTCACTGCTGACACGACACACCATAAAAACCTTAATGCCACCTATAAAAAATTCTTTTGTAACAAGGAAAATTCGTAATCATTGCCCTTTGCACCCCCATTGGGGGCGAGATTGTTGTTATCCAACAAATCTAAATCCTTTGAAGATCCTCCAGTGAAATAGAAGGACGTCATCCCTCATCCAATAACACACTGTAACAACTTTCATGCCGCCTGTAAAAAAAAAATCTTGTAACAAGGAAAATTCGTAATCATTGCCCTTTGCACCCCCATCGGGAGAGAGATTGTCATGATCCAACAAATCTGAATCCTTTGAAGATCCTCCAGTGAAATAGAAGGACACCATCCCTCATCCAATACTGATTGTCTAGACTCACATCCTAGATTTGTTAGGAAGTTGGCAACCCTGTTCCCCTCACGCTTAGTATGTGGCCAACACATAATACACCTTTGGCAATAAACCATTGATATGCCAAACAACCCCCTTGAAACGCCAACTCCTCAAAATTTCCATGGAGGTTGACCATTGAGGAGGTGTTGGATACAATTAATCAGTTATGAATCGGCATTGATTTGTAGGAGAAGATAACCCTCTTGGATTGCAATCAAAAGACCTTTCTCCAAAGCTCAAAAATTTTCAAAATTATTACTTATGACACTACAACACTGAGCAAAGAGATGTCCTACATAGTTGTTTCAATCTTGAAAAACACCACTGAACCCAACAATTCCTGGATTTCCCATAGACGCACCATCAAAATTTAATTTTAGAAAACCCACAGGAGGAGTATAAAACGAGTTAGATGAGGGCATCATTACCTGATCCCGTTTGGTTAGAAATTTGATCATATTTAGGTGCGAATTTAACCTGGTCAAAATGAGTGCCTCAAAGTGATCCACCTTCTAGTCTTCCTCAAACCAAGACACAACTAAAATTGTTTCACAAATATTTTGCATCACTAGATCATTTAACATTGTAATCATCTTCTTCTGTTCCCAAAAAATGTAAGTATTCCTGATCCATGCTGGGGTTGTGGCGGACCCCATTATATTAAAAATTGTCCTCATCGGAAAGAAAGCGATAAGTTGTCCCAGATCTACGAAGCTTCTATGGTGGGAGATGTGGCCCGATCTATGCCCAGAATAAACACAACACTTGAGGATCGACAAGCTGATTACCAGCCAACAATGATAGAGTTTGAAGGTAAGATCTTTGATCGAACTGTTTCTATTTTAGTAGACCCAGGAGCTACTTTAAGCTATGTAAGCCCCAAAGTTGTGGAAAGCTGTAGTTTGCAAACTATTAAGTTTAAAAATCCTTGGTTAGTACAGCTGGCCACTGGGGCCAAAAGACGAGTACTGACTAAGGTCAGCAACTGTCCACTAAGGTTAGCTGGTCAGACAATAATAACAGAATTGAATGTACTCCCTCTTGGATCATATGATGTGCTGATAGGAATGGACTGGGTGGAAAAGAGATGGTCTGTAATTAACTGTAATACAAAAACAATTTCTTACCGAGATGAACTGGGAGTGGAAAAAGAAATTCAAGGCATCCAAAAACCGGTGCGATCTGGCCAATTACGGCCTCACAGCTAGTTAAAAGTGTTCGAAAGAAATGCCAAATATATGCAATACAAGTAGGGTATGCTGGGTCTGAAGATAAAATTGCGACTGTGGAAAATATACCGGTAGTGCAAGATTTTGCAGATGTATTTCCAGAAAAAATACCAGGGCTGCCGCCCAAAAGAGATTTTGACTTCACCATCGAATTGGTACGCGGTGCAGCCCCAGTATCCCGAGCACCCTATCGGATGAGTGTGCCAGAATTAGCTGAGTTAAAGATGCAGCTGCAAGAGTTGTTGGATAAGAAGTATATCCGTCCCAATGTATCCCCTTGGGGGGCTCCTGTGTTGTTTGTTAGGAAAAAGGATGGAACTCTTCGTATGTGCATAGATTATAGACAACTGAACAAATTGACAGTTAAAAAAAAATATCCACTACCCCGCATTGATGAGCTATTTGATCAGGTGAACCGGGCGACAATCTTTTCAAAGATCGACTTGAGGTCGGGCTATCATCAAATCAGAATTAAGGATGAGGACATAGCCAAAACATCTTTTCGTACTCGTTATGGACACTACAAATTTGTGGTACTACCTTTCGGGTTGACTAATGCACCTACGAAATTTATGTGCTTGATGAACAGTGTATTTCATCAGTACCTTGACAAATTCGCGTTAATCTTTATTGATGATATACTTATATACTCCCAAAATATTAAAGAGCATGAGGAGCATCTTAGAATAGTGTTACAGACGCTATGGGAGCATCAACTATACGGTAAATTTAGCAAATGTGATTTTTATAAAGAACAGATCCAGTATTTGGGACATATCATTACAAAAGAAGGTATAGCTGTGGACCCCGAAAAGATCAAAACTATAATGGAATGGCCAATACCCAAAGACGTAGCAGATATCCAGTCCTTCATGGGGCTGGCTGGATATTACCGACGGTTTGTAGAAGGTTTTTCCAGGGTTGCATACCCTATCACCTCCTTGCAAAAGAAGGGAAAGGTATTTAAGTGGACAGCAGATTGTCAACGGAGCTTTGAACAACTCAAACACCTGCTCACCACCGCACCTGTTCTGAGTGTTGCAGATCCAGAAAAAGAATATGTAGTTTGCACAGATGCAAGTAAATAGGGCGTAGGTGGGGTGTTAATGCAAGAAGGTAAGGTGATTGCATATGAATCCAGAAAGTTAAAAGAACATGAGCAGAAGTATTCTGCCTATGATTTGGAATTAACCGCGGTAGTTCATGTGCTGAAAATGTGGCACCATTATTTAGTGGGAAGAAAATTCTTGCTGATGACTGATCACCATAGTTTGACTAGCTACTTTAGTCAACCAACCTTAAACGCTAGACAAGCGAGATGGGTGGAATTTTTGGGAAATTTCGATTTTGAAATTAAGCACTTGAAAGGAAAAGAAAATAGGGTAGCTGATGCACTGAGCCGAAAAGTGCATTGCATTTATGAAATTGGTATTAGTGAAGGACGGTCCACCCTTGACAAAGAAATTGAAGAGGCTGCTGCACAAGATCGGATTTACTTACAAAAGAAGCAGCTGGTGCAGGATTTAAATACCCACATAATACAACAAGGGTACAATTTGAATGCAGCCAGAATTCTGTGTTACCAGAAGAGAATTTATGTACCCAATAAGAGCGGTATTAAAGAAAAGATTTTGGATGAACATCATAAAAGTCCTTATGCGGGGCATCCGGGCTACCAAAAATTAATCGCCTCGCTTCGGAAGGAGTACCACTAGCGAGGCATGAAGAGGGATGTGGTAGAATATCTGGCGCGATGCTTAGAATGTCAACAAGTTAAGGCTGAACATCAGCACCCTGCGGGTTTACTACAGCCATTACCCATACCAGAATGGAAATGGGAGACCATTACCATGGACTTTATTATGGGATTGCCAAAATCCAAAAAGAACAATGATTCTATAATGGTTGTAGTAGACAAACTCAGTAAGTCAGCTCACTTCATACCGGTTCAATCCACATATCGTGCGGCTCAAATCGCAAATGTTTTTATGCAGAATATATTTAAACTTCATGGGCTGCCAAAAACAATAATATCCGATCGTGATGTTAAATTCACATCAGTTTTTTGGAGGACCTTGTTTGAAGGTCTGGGAACTCAATTGAACTTCAGCACCGCTTATCATCCGCAGACTGACGGGCAGACTGAGCGGGTGAATCAAGTGGTGGAAGACATGCTGAGATCTTATGTGATGCAACAACCTACTCGATGGGAGGAGTATTTACACCTTGTAGAGTTTTCTTATAACAATGGATATCATGCATCCTTGAGGATGAGTCCATTCGAAGTGCTTTACGGCCGGAAATGCTGTACACCATCTAGTTGGGGTGGACCGGAGGACAGACTCTTGTTGGGTCCTGAGATGTTGGAAGAAATGGAAGTCATGGTCAAGAGGGTCCGGGCTAATTTAAAAATAGCTCAGGACAGATAGAAGAATTTTGCAGATTGGAAGAGAACATTTAAAGAATATAAGGTGGGTGAGCATGTGTATGTCAGAATCCGAGCTAGGAAAAGTACTCTCCAATGGAATGCTTGTGCCAAATTGGCACCTCGCTTCTGTGGGCCCTTCCAGATTTTAGCGCGAGTGGGGTCGGTAGCTTATCAGCTAGCCCTACCCAGCCATATCCGGGTCCATAATGTTTTCCATGTATCAGTTTTAAAGAAATATGTTAATGACCCTAGACACATAATAAGTTGGCAGGACATTCAGGTAAGAAAAGGCTGTTAATAAACGTAAACTAAAATAGAAAGTTAGTAAGCAGCTAATCTGAATACTATGTGTTTCAGGTGGAACCGGAAGGAGAGTTCATGGTCGAGCCAGTGAACATACTAGATCGGAGAAGAGTCGAGCTGCAGAAAAGGGTCATCAACCAGGTTAAAGTGCAATGGCAACACTTTGGGCCTGATGAGGCCACCTAGGAGGATGAGCAGAGTATGAGGGAAGCTTATCCCAGATTGTTTTTGGATGAACAGCAACATCGGGACGATGTAGAACTTCAGGAGGGGGAGATGTAATGCTCCTCGTGAAGTGTTAATGTTGATAAAATAGTAAATTAACTGTGAGCTAAAACTCTGTTTGATAAGTATAAAAACTCTGTTGTTAATGTTGCTAACTATTATGATAATTAATTGTGTCATTACTATTTAATTTGAGTATATGATTAATTGTGGTTAATAACTGTTGAGGTAGTTGAATAAAAAACCTAACTACCTTCATGAGGCAGTTGAGACCCCAGGAGGAAAAAGGGGAAAAATGCCAAGTCTGGTGAGGATCAGATGGCAGGATGGGGAAAAGTGCTACGTCTGGTAGTGACCAGATAGCATAGTTGAAAGGAAAGATTTCCTGAATCCGCTATGTCTGGTTAGGATCAGATAGCGAGACCTGGCATAGCCAGTGAGATTGCAGACAAGAGGATCTGCAGAAGTGCTTGCGGGTGGAAGATCGAGAAGGATCTTCCTACGGACGGGAGGTTGACAAGCATTACGAACAGGTTTGCTGCTAAGCAGGTATGGCTTATTAAGCATCTTAATTGTAGAATCCTTTTATGGTATTTTGTAAGCAAAATAAATAATGGAAAAGCAAATTGTTCATTTCTTTTAAAAAATATCTAGTTTCTGTGCAACCAGCAGAGACAGAGTCTGTATCTTTCAGTCAAAGGATACAAGCATAGAACACATTGAACTGTAGACTCTGTAGTACAGGTAGTAGCAAGATTATTAAACATAAGGAAATGGTAAAACCCTTCTCTGTAATCAAATGCAAGCGAAAACGAAAATAATTCTAGCCATATACATAATAAATAGCTTCCTATTCCGAATCATAATAGCATTAAACAATGGATTAACCAAACCCTCTACCAAAGAAAAGTGCAGGCCGAACAATCGTCGGCGGAATAAAACACAAGCTCTGGAGCAACAATATTTCCCCACTATTATATAACTGAAACATTTGACTGAATATATATGCATGCGGAAAAGACATTTACAAACGGATACATATGCATGCGGAATAATACATTTACAGACGGTTACATCCCTGTCACTGTGGAACAAATAAATAACCATTAATCATTACACACGTGCAACAAATATTAGCAATTTGTCCCGGATCTAAAGATGTCGCCATAGATGAGCTTAAGCATGTGCTTAGCCAGCAGGGGCTCTATTGCCGAATCATTATTAGAAAAGTACTAACCATAGAAAACTATTTTACACTGGAAAGAAATGAGTAGAGATTTGTTTATAAGTCGAGTTCAAAGTAAAGCTATAGAAAAGGCGAGAAAGCCGGAAAATATCTTCATACAGAGCCAGAGCCATACCAAAATTCCTGTGTCACAATAATAATTTCGTAACCAAAACTAAACCAAGGAATAGTATTATATATATATATACTGTAAACATCGTTTTTAACAAGAGGCATTGTCTGTGCTCAGGAGAATAAACCAAATAATGAAAGACAGTTATACAACTTAAGCCCGGCGTACAGCGCCTATGGCGGTGGTTCCGCTTGAGTATGGGCAAAGAAAATCAAATATAATGTAGCCACCTAAAATGGGAATGAGACATAAAGACTTTCCAACGAGGAAACCCTTGATGTATGGCGGAGTAACTCCAAATACAGGAGCAGGACTCTCGACCTTCTTGTTCAGGTGAACAACGGTTCAGCCATTACCTTTGGAAAAGTTAAAAAAAAATAGATCCTTTGGTAACGCAAGGCTCTTACCTGAGGTTGGATGGCAGAGGAGTGGAACAGACTCCCCATATTGCCTGGTTAGCCGTCGAACCACCCTCCTGAACACAACAATTAAACCATGAATTATAACTTTACATGAATACACCGAGAGAAAAGAAAGACAAATTAACAAGAGACTGTAGTCATATCTGGAGCTGCGAAGATTGCACCGGCAAACACAAGAAGGTTAAGAAGCGGGGCTTGAATAAGAGTGAATATACCTGAAACCGGGTGGAATGGCAGCGGCATTCTGTTGTGCACCAATTACCTGGAGATGAAAGGTTCAGGGTATGGCAGGGCGCCACAGCGCTGTAAGTGCCACACATTTGCTCCACAATGAAACAAGAAACAAGCCGAAAGGAGAAATGCTTCTTAAATATTTCAATGTTATCTCTGCCTCGTGGTTTAACATCAGCCCTTGATCTGAACGAACCTATTACCATCGTCCGATCGGCAGGAGAGAACCGGGAAAAACAACCGCATATTGGCAAGTTCGAGAAGTCAGGCCGCATGGCGTTTGGAGCACCGGGCACGCTACAGCACATGGCAGCTTGATGACTGATCGTTCATCAAGCCAGATGGACGACGCACAACAGACCAGCTAGATGAGCGCCGGAGCCGGTCAGATTACCACTGCATCAGCACCCTTGGGGATATAAAGCAGTACATAACATAGTAATTGCCATAAAGAAAACATTTACGAAGGAGATATGCTCACTGTACCCGAAATACACTTTGGAATTTGTAAACCATATATTATGTATTCGCTACATATCAAGTTACCCAGCGCATAAATGTTACCAAATCATGGGTATGGGAAAATGGGTATAGGGGAAATTATTAACCCTCGCATGAACGGATGGATGGATTCAAATCATAATATTTGTATTATGCTAAGTAAATACTTTGATTATAATGCTCAGGAATAGTGGTCTATTCCATAATAATTACATATATATACTTATCTGTATGATGGTAAAAAAAAAAAAAAAAATTAGATCTGTAATGGTGTGTGACACATTGTTTGATAGTTAGACATACAATCAAGCTTGATCTTGGATTGATACTTACCTGCCTGACGAGCTTATCAGTATGCCTAGTTTCATAAATATTGCATTTAATGGTTATGTGATGAGGTTATGTTTTAATTTTTGACAAATGGGCTGGTTACTGATGATTCCTTCAACCTCCATGGCCATCTATTCCTTCAACCTCCATGGCCATCTATCTATGTTCTAGACCCATGTCAACTCTTCCAATGCTTCAGCTGGGTTTGAGGAGGAAACAGCCAAGCCAACATCGTAAAACATTTCAAGTCCTTCCTATATTTTAGGTCATGGAAGGTGATTAAGATTGGTCACACATCTCCACTCAGAAAATGTCTTTGATCTTCATTATTTTGGTTTTATTGTGATTTATTATTTTGGATAGGGCGAGGGCTTTGAGCTCACTTCCGTGAGAGGGTCTTCTTGCTCTCTAGAAGTCAATGAGAGTCCATTTTGTGTAAGGTATATTAGGCCTCTTCCTAAGGAAGATTCCATTCTCAATCCTCAAAATTCTAATTATTTAATGGATTTTTCCTCTTATTCTGTAACATTCTCATTCCAATTTGCGGACCGAATTACTCCATGGAAAAGTATCATGTTGCATGAGCATGCTTGTGTTCATTGTAGAGCAGCATATTAAGAAGGGGGCATATTCAAGCCTAATTGAGCGATGAAAATTGAACAAACCAATTAAGGTAACTGACTCCATAACATGAGAAAGAGGAATTATTTCACGTTGAAAGGGAGTTGGAGGACAAGCATTCTACCCTTATAGACATTGGAGTGTTGGTAGAGATTGTTTATTGGGTTCCAAATACCAAACATAATTGTTGGAGATATAATTAATACATGTAAATTGTGGATACCTATAAACACTTCAAATTCCTCCTAAACAAATTGTTGATAGACATAAATCAATTCTAGGAGACATTCTTCCCTCTTTAAATCAAATGCAACCACACTCAACATTAAAAGCTAGGTCATATAGAAGAGCACATGGATATCCCTCTTAATATAGGTTGTTCTCTACATATCAACAAAGAGCGCATCAAACAAATTTTGATGACAAAATAATTATAAGTGGAATTGTGATAGTTAATTTTTCAAAATATGTTTTTATCTATACACTTATATTCAACACCCTAAAAATATCTCAAAAACATCCAATGTATACATATTTCACAGCTCAGACCATCTCTTTTTAACAAATAATTGTGGCAAAATGGAATGAAAAATGTATCCAAAATAATTATTGCACGGCTTTGGAAAATAAGTTTGAATTTGTCGTTGATTATTTCCTTTTAATTACATTATTGGATATCATTTCCACGAAATTAATTTGTGGTTGATCATTTACTTTTTAATTAAATTATTATATACGTACATGATGATGTAAGCAATGGGGCCCACAATGACGAAGACGGCCTCAGTCAACCGGCTCGGCGATATGAATTTCTCAAAATTAATATTAAAATCAGGCCCTCCTATTTCCTAGTCAGCTTCCAAACATTTGCCACGTTGTCTCCTACTGGACATCGTAATATTTACCGTGTTGCTTCCTACTGACCTTCAAAGAATCTGGAGCGCAGGTTGACCTTTGCGTTTACTGGAGTCAATAAAAGGCCTTGCACAGACCTCAGTCTGTGTGGGGATAAGCTTAGTTTCCGCATTGCAGAAATGAACGCCCTCCATCAGATCGGGGAACCTCTGTTGGCGGAGTTCGGCGGCTCGCTTTCCTTCTGTACTGGATCGCCGGCGGAGTCCTGCACGACGGAAGATTACGCGTCTTCTAACAGCGGGCACGCCGCAGATGGACCAGATTACGGTTGTGTCCAAAGCTCTCTAGTAAGCGATTCTGTTGAAGAAGAACAGACGGCAGCAGAAAATCAGCCATGTGGCGGCACTGGTTTTTTCCGTTACCAGTCAGATTCTGCAAGTGGGCAAGTAAGAAATAACGGGTTGAGTAAAGGAATGAGAGTTGAGGTTTGCAGCAGTGAAGAGGGTTATGGTGGGGCTTGGTTTGAGGGAGTTATCCTCACTTTCACCACAAGTGGCCGGCGTTGCAAGATCCGGTATGATAAGTTTGTGACAGATGAGGGAAAGCCATTGGTGGAGGAGGTGTGGCTGCACAGTGAAGTCAGACCCATTCCACCCCACATTCAGCTGCCTCTCCATTGCTCAGTTGGGGATGCAGTTGAAGCTTATGACACTGACTGCTGGTGGCGTGGCGTCATTGTCAAAGCTTGTGAGGGAGCGGAAGAGGATCTTTGGGTGGTCTATTTCCCCGACACTGACACTCTCAAGGCATATGCCCATTCAGAGTTACGCCCAGCTCAAGAATGGCTCCGAGGAGAATGGATCTCGGCGCCCCAGGTTCGATTCTTAATATATGATGTCTGAGACCCTTTAATGGGGCTTTTTTGGATTTTATATTTAATGGGGCTTTTCGGGGTTTAATAATTTGTTAAAGGTTTATAGGCCGGTGAATCTTTCTGGTATATTTGGTATATATATAATGTTGGATATATTTTTGGTGTTATCTCTTATCAATTAAGTTTGATTTTGAGTTTTTGTTAAAAAATTGAAGATTCTACTGCGGTAAGGGTTCGTTGGTTCTTTTGTAGTGTGATTGATTGTGAGTAATGTATATTCAACTCTGTCCAGGAGAGAAGCCCAGTCATTGAACAAGTGATCCAGTCTTTGAGCGTGGAAAAAGAGGGAGCCTGTTAAGTGCAGAGCAGCTTCTGGTAATTGTGAGCGGTAGAGTGTATGTGCGAGAAATTGTGCGCAGAGTCATGGATGGAGGGACTCGACCTGAATGAGTAAAAGTAAAGCGTTATTGGAATTACATGACGTACGTCTGGATTGTGGGGACCGCAAGAGACAAATGGGGCATCAATATTTGACATGAAATAGCATGTAAATTCACTCTTATTTGCAGTAATGGGTGAGAAATTTCAAAAACTAATTAGCTTTAAAATTACTAAGGGATTTTGGATCAATTGTGATTGGATGTGCGATTAAAATATGGTTAGATGTTAAGTTATGGTTGAATTCCTGATCATATTTAGATATTATTTAAAAACATAATTATAATATACTTTTCCCCATGTTGAATTATATAAAATGTCAT
>APFE030495209.1:0-15382 GCA_000404065.3 Pinus taeda | reverse complement strand
GAGTACTGATATATTATAAAACTTTCAGGAACTGAGTCCTATTACATAGATATGGCAAACCAACGCATTAAGGATCCAAAACGGGTTCACAGACCCTTGATCCTCATTGCTACATAAACGGTAACTGAAATGAAAGAGATAACGCCTATATTGCCGGATAAAAGAGCCTGCCAGCCAACAAAATTTACAATTCATAAGTCCTAATGGTACTGCTGATTAACTGAGTCATCCGAGAGGGATTCCTTCCTTGTGCTCGCTCTGGTTGAAGCTTCTGCTTGCATGCTTTGAGTAAGAGTCCTGATATGAGCAATAACTTCTTCAAGATGGGAGCATCTGTCTTTCAGGGCCTCGATCTCAGCTTTTTGTTTTTCCAACTTCTTCCTCTTTGATCTGTTGTCCGCTTGATAGTCATCTTTGAGGTCGTTGAATTTCTTGATGAATCTTGCTATCATGAAGGTGTGTGTTTTGCAGAGAGTGCACTCACTATTCGTGATGACGTTTTCTAAAGGATTGGTGGCAGGCTCCGGAGCTCCTTGTTGTTCCTGCTGATCCACCATTTTACCAAGCTGGAAGGAAAGGCCAGAGAGTTGTGGTTGCAGATGGGGGCAGAGTCTGGGGATGAAAACGAAAGAGAAGAAAAGGGCGAGCTGCGAGGGGAAGAGCAAGACTGAGATGTGTAGGGGATGGAACAGAATGGAGGGGGAGCAACAGAATGACGAGGGAGCAAAGAAAAGAAGGTGGAAACACTGAGACAGCACAACAAAAAACCAGTTAGAAGGTAAATAAGCTATATGAATAAGAATGCCTGAGTTTACCACTGATGAGAAGCATGAACCAAGCTCCTGGTGATAGCGCGCGGCTTCATGGGAGATTCTGAACTGAGAGGGGGCGCAAGCCTGAACCTTCGAATCAATGAGGGATGAGTTTGGGGAGAGAGCCCAGCTGCAATAAATAGAGGGAGGGAGGCAGCTCGAGTGAGAAATCCAGAGCTGAGAAATCCGGTTCATGTGATGACTGAGAATCCAGAGGGTGATTTTGCTGCACGCGATGGGGATTTTGGAATGATGACTGTCTGGACCAAGCCTGAGAAAGGCGGCTGAGATTGAAAGGAACACGAGATCTGGATTGTGGGAGGTGACATAAACGAATGCAGAGGGGAAGATTTGAGGGAGAAGGGACAGATTTGTGCAGTCAAGGAGATTTGGCAAATAGTGAGGAGATTTGGGGATGTGCAAAGTTCGAGAGGGCTGATGTCTGAGGTGGCTCAGAGACTGATAAGATGGGATGGGATAAGTTTTTTTATGGTATTGCTTTGTCATAGGAGGATTCATTTTCCCTTACTTGGCCAACTCGTCTACTGGTTGCCTTGTTGGCCTGTTCATCTGCTTCTTTGTTGCTGCTCCTTAGCACATGCTTGAAGGTGGCGCCTTCAATGTCTCTTAAGTTGTCGATGATCCTGGATTTAATATTGTTCAGGGCTTTTTGTTTGAATTCCCTCCCCGAGACCATAACAGCTATAATAATAGCTGAATCCCCCATTATGAGCGGATTTTGAAGGCCAAGTCTTCTCAGGATGGAGGTTCCTAGAAGAAGGCTATAGGCCTCGGCTCTATTATTGGACATTATGCCCAATACCCACTCGTAAGTCACCAAAGTCTTGCCTTGATGGTCTTTGATGACTCCCCCAGCACCTGCCTGACCCGGATTGTTTTTTGAGGCCCCATTGAACTGAAGGGAGGGCCTCTTTTGATTTTGAATCCATTCTCTGATTTCTTCATCAGAGCCTCTTAACTTCCAATCAATCTTTTTCTGACCTGTGCTTGCTGTTTTGTGGCTCCTTGATTCATAGCTGAATTTGCCTATCCATTCCATTTCCCTTGGGTTCCAAATTTCTTGGTCTGATTGGACTATTCCATTAGCACTGATAGTTTCGGAGATGAGGGCGATTGATTTTGCTAGGGTGCTAGGGATGCTGGGCTTCTTGTTGTTAAAAATGCATTTGTTTCGGGCGATCCAGATTTGCCAACAAAGGGTTGGGGGAATGTTGTTCCACAATCTTTTGGCAAGGGTTTTGTTTTTCTTAGGGTAGGGATAGCTGTTCCCCCAGTTTTTTTGAAGGAGGGTGATCTGATTGGGCATTTCACCTATACTTAAAGGGCTGGTAATGAGCTTCCAACAAATTCGAGCGAAGGAGCATTCAAGGAAGAGGTGGTTACTGGTTTCTTCCGCTGCTCTACACAGGCAGCATATTGAGGGGCCGAGGATGCCTTTCTTCCTTAAATTTTCCGCTGTAAGAATTTTGCTTTTGAGTAGGGTCCAATTGAAAAACTTGATCTTTGGAAGACATTCAGGATTCCAGGCCACTTTGTGGAGAGGCCAGTCATTAGTGGATGTGCCATTTTGGAGGATTTTGTATCCTTCTTTGACAGTGTAGCTTCCACCATTGGGATCCCACACATATTTATCCTCGGACAGGTTGTTGAGGGGAGCTACTCCTGAGAGAGAAAGCTTGAGATCAACCCACTGATCCCTGAGATTGAATGGTAGGGGGAGGTGTTTCCATCCCAGCCACCTATTTTGATCCCAAGAGGAAATGTCATAAAGGGACTTTAGATTTTTTGCTTCCATCCACGAATGCAGAGGTCTGAGATTTGGGAGAGTTTCCCTTGCTTCTAAGCCCATTATGCATTCAGTCCATATGTTAATGTCTCTTCCGCTACCCGGAGCTCTTGATATGTAAGCTTTGAAGTGAAGGAGATTTTTTTTTATAAGTTTCCAAACTGAGGTGCACTGTCTATCAGCAATTGGTTCCAATAGGATGTTGGAGTTGGGCCCGTTCAAGTATTTTCGCTTGATTACTTCTGTCCACCAGGTGCCTTTTTCATTGAGAATTATCCAAATCAGCTTAAATCCCATGGCCATGTTGGCTAGTCTTGGAATTCTTATCCCTAGCCCTCCTTTTTCAAATGGTAATATGACCTGGTCCGATTTAACAAGGCTGAACTTTTTGGAGTCCTGCCTTCCTCCCTGCCACAAGAAGCTCCTGAGAATTAATTCCATGTGTTTATGAGTGCTGGCCGGGGCGAGAGTGATGGCAAACTGATATATGGGAAGAGCTGAGAGGATGGCTTTTATGAGAGTTGTTCTTCCAGCTAGGTTGAGCCAAGACATTCCCCAACTTTGAAGTTTCCCTCTCAGCTTCTCGATTAATTTCACCCAGATCTCGGTTTTGACTGATTCCATAGCTAAGGGTAATCCCAGGTACATGAAATGGCTCCAATTCCTTTGAGCAGGGATGTCCAAGATTGAGGAAATTCTCTGAATAATATGCCTGGGGACGTTCCAGGTATATATCATGCACTTATTATTGTTGAGCTTTCCTCCAGACACTTGGAGAAAGAGATCTAGTGTTTTCTTAAACCTTCTTTCCATGAGACTGGATGCTCCTACCATTAGGAGGGTGTCATCAATGAAGAGAGAATGGTTTATCCCCTTGGTTCCACGCGCTATGCTGATGCCTGTGATTTCTTTTTGCCTACGAAGATTTTCCAAGTGTATGCTTAGCGTTTCGGCCATAATGGTGTAGAGAAATGGGGAGAGAGGGCAGCCTTGTCTCAACCCCCTTGAGCTTCTGAAGAAGTTGCTTGGTCTGTTGTTGATAAGAGGAGCTGTCCAAGGTAAGGAAATACACTCCATGATCCTGCTGATGAAGGTGTTGGATACCCCGAATTTCTCAAGGACCGCCTTAAGGAATTGATGGTTGACTCTATCAAATGCGTTGGCCATGTCTAGTTTGATAATCATGCCCTTTTCCTTTCTATTGATACTGTTGTGAATTGCGTCTTGGATGAGGATCACGTTGTCCGTAATTTGTCTTTTGGGGACGAAGCCTCCTTGATTCTCAGAGATGAGGGAGGGGAGGAGCTTTTTAATTCTGTTGGCTAGGATTTTGGTGATGATTTTATAGGAGACATTGCACAAGGAGATTGGGCGGAATCGATCGAAGGATTGGGGATTGGGATCCTTGGGGATTGGGATCCTTGGGGATGAGGGCTAAGTGGGAAGACTTGATGATGTTCCCCATTTTGCACTTAGAGAAGAAATTCTTTACCATTCTAATGAAGTCTTTCTTGATGGTTTCCCAATGAGTTCTGTAGAATGCCACTGTGAATCCATCTGGACCCGGTGCCTTGTCCTACGCCATGCTGAAGATCGACCACTCTATTTCCTCTGTCGTAACCCCTTTGTCCAGCTCATTGTTTTGGTTTGCTGAGATTTTATTTTCAATTATGCTGAGAAAATCCTCATAATCGTTAGGCTGAGGGTCTGCGGAAAGGAGGGCGCTGAAGTGGTTGAACGCAGCCTCTTTTATTTCCTCTTGATCTCTTAGCTCTCTTCCATCTATCATTATTCTTTCTATGTGATTCGCTGCCCACCTGAGCTTTAGGCTGTTGTGAAAAAAAGAAGTGTTTTTATCACCGGCTTTGAGCCAAAGGCAACGAGACTTTTGTCTCTGCTCTTCTTCTTCCATCTTGTTCTGTTTGTACAGGTCTTTGTACATTTCATTCTCTTTGGCCTGGTCTTCTTCTGTATATTGGGTTCGCTCCTGATTCCACCATTCCAGCTGTGATTGGAGATCAGTTCTTTTTTTAGTTTCCTCTTCAGCGTGATTTCTTGCCCATCGTTTGATGACAGTCTTGAGGGATTTGAGCTTAGCTTCCCAAATGTAGTGGGGAGAACCAATAATTTCTTTTGCCCACTGCTCCTTGACCAAGTTTCGGAATTCCTCTTTGCTGTCCCAGGCCTTATTGTATATAAAGGGAAGAAGCCCCATGTTTTTTCCTTTGTCTAAAATCAGTGCCACTGGTTTATGGTCTGAGATATAGCCTAGGATGATTTTGCTTTGGATGTTTGAGAATCTGGCCATTGTTCTTTCTTGTACAAGAATTCGATCTAGTCTATCCTTTATATTGTTGTTGCCAGTTCTTTTGTTGCTCCAGGTGAATCTCTCATTATGCGGAGGGATATCCACAAGGTTATGGGTTTGGATTATTGCTTTTAGAGAGTCTCTTGATGGATCAACATAGAAGTTTCCTCCCAATTTCTCGTCAGCATTCCTTATAAGGTTTAAGTCCCCTCCAAGGAAAATATTCCTTCCCTGAGCTGTCATGAGATCTGATGTTATTGAATCCCAGCATGAAGCTTTTTCCCTGTAATGGTTGGGAGCGTATATGTTGTAGATAGAATATTCCTCATTTGTGGCTTTGTCCCTGATATCTGTTCTTACCCACCAGCTGGAAGACTTTTGCTCTTTGAGTTCCCATTTGTTTTTATCCCATAGTGTTCCTATGCCTCCTGAGGTTCCAACTGCACTTGTTGCTACGCCTGCATATCTTTTGCTTTTTTTTTATATGATTTTGGAATTCTTGTTCCGTGATTTTGGTCTCCTGAAGTAGGAGAAAGTCTAGTTGTTCAGATTTGAGGAGGTCCCGGACTGCATTTGCTTTTAGGAAGGTGCCCATCCCCCTACAATTCCAGGAGACCAAAATCATCATTTACCTTGTTTGGTGTGAGCCCCGCTTTTCTCCTTCATTTTTCTCCGCTTCCTTTTATTTTATCTAGGAATGTGTCCATTGGTTGTTGCGTTCCGGTGGCCATTTCTTTTGCTGCGTTTTCGTCCTTGATTTCTTTGCTAGACTTTCTACCAACTTTCCTGGGGGGATCTGTGGAGAGGTTGTTTTCCTTTGACTTGTTTCGGGTTAAGATTCTCTCCACTGTTGGGGGGGGAGGGCTAGGGGAGGGAGATAGGGGAGGAGATAATGATGGCGGTACCTCTAGGGGAAGGAGGGGGGATGGAGGATCTTCTGTGGACAAGGGTTTCAAAGGGGTTGGAGGAGGAGGGGAAGGAGGGGACAGGCCAGAGGGGTGGGAGGGGAGGGAGGGGATTTCTGGGGGAACTTTTGAGCTTGGTCCTTGAGGGGGGTTTGGTTTTTTCTTTTTTACTTTCTCCCAAGCTCCCTCAGGGGTTTCGATATTGCCTTCAGGAACATTTGTTTTAGATTTGCTACATCTATTAGCGAAATGCCCATATTCATGACAGACCTTGCACTTGAAGGGTAGCTGCTCGTAGTCCACTTGCTGAATGTGCCTCCACTAGTCGACTTTGAGTTTGATTGCTTCCGGAAGTCCTTTCCCCAGATCTACTTCAACACAGGTTCTCGCGCATGCGTGCATGTTCTCCTTTGGTTCAGATCTGTCGATGTATTTGCCGACTGCGTTGCCTATAGCTTTGACTGATTCATCCCCCTAGCAATGAAGCGGCAAGTGGGGCAGACGAACCCAAACGGGGACCGCATTGGGGACATCCATTTCTGGGTCAAAGTCTGGGGTCCATCTGTTTAAGTAGAGGCCACGGGAATCCATGAAATAGGGGCCGTTCCTGAAGATAAGGTTCCTATCCTCCATTGATTCGAAGAGAAAGGTGTAAAATCCTCTGCCACAAAACCTGATTGCTATTTTCCCTTGCACTATCGAGTTCCAGTTTCGCTCGACCCATCTCTGGACTGAGCTTGGGGAAGGCCACAGTCCCGTGAACTCATCGACCAGGCCTCTTTCTGCTAACGAGATTGCTGCTCTCCTCGGAAGGGAAGGAGGGAGAGATACTTCTGGTATTTCATCTAATTTCTTGATGAACTTGGATGTTGTAGGTCGTATTTTTCCCGCTGCGCTCTCAGGAATGAGAGAGGCAAAGATTTTCTCATAGTCTTCTAGATCCTGAGGCGGGGGATCCATTTCCGCCATTGGGAAGACAGATCTGAGGAAGAAGCTCGCGAAGACAACTGGGGAGAGGCCCCGATGCTGGGGGAGAGCAGGAGGCCCGGGAGCTAAGAAGGGGAGGTCAGCAGAGGAAGGGCGTAGCCTAGCAGCAGCGCTGCCCACACATGGGCGAGAAGGCGGAGCAGGAATTTAAGGGCGCGGCAGTCATCACCAGTCCGCCTTCGGGTCTCCTGCCATCTCTCTGCTCGCATTCGATAACCAGTATTATTTAAATTGTTATTATTGATTAATTATAAATGTTAATATATATATATAGATATAATATATATATATATATATATAAAAATTATTATATATATATATATATGATAAAGTGGAATAAGTTTATAGAGAGCGATATGCTATTTTGTTAAGGTATTTAGTGGTAAAAGATCTGTCAGTTTGAAATTTTATGGACAATAATCTAGTTATGTTAAAGGGTTGTTGCTAGGCATGTTAGCCATTTTCGGACTCCCATTACCTAACAAAAAAAAAATAGAACAAAATTCTTAACCATGGAGATTTACCCCATTTTACCATAGAGATTATTAATTTGTTACAATACTATGGCCAATACCATGGCTTATCAATACCACATTTCCAAAAAACCATAACTCACTTTATATGACACTTTTCATATAAAGTTTTTTAATTAATCTATTTAATTTAAAAGAATGTCATCTAAATTGGTTAATGGTATGGTAACAAAGTCTATTTAAAGATTCATAATTTCAATGGTAAAATGAGGTAAATATCCATGGAAGAAACGTGTTCCATATTTTGTGAAGATTTTTATAAATAATAAAATTTAAAAATGAGATAATTGTGAAGTAAGTAATTTGTGAAATTTTAATTAGAAAAGATCTATTAAAAAAAAGTTCAACAAAATAATTTTAGTGAAAATAAAAATATTCTTTAATATCCCATTAATACATCTATTATATTATAAATTTATTAAATAAAAACTTTGTGTCAAAGCTCAACACCAATATTAAATCCATTTATTTTATCAACCATATTCCCTTTCCATCATTAAAACATGGACCATGTGTCTAATCTCAACAATAATAACCTATTTCCTTCCTTTAAATTGATAGTTTTTTTAATTTGCAAACATATAACCAAATTTCATATTTTGTATAAGATAATATTTTCATTCCCTGTTTCTTCTTGGAATGGAGATATTCCACCACCATGATGACAACTCGAATACGATGTGTTATTAATGTTGAAAAGGTGAAGGATGAGCCATCTCTATCCCACATTAACCATTAACGTATTAAGGTTGGGTTTTTGTCTTTTTATTTTATTTTATGATATCAACACTTTTTCTTTATTAAACATTGTAGAGTGGATTACAATTTTTGTTATTTCTAAATATATATTATATATTAATAATATTTAATATATATTTTGGATAAAGTGTTTGGTGGGGAAGGTTATTATTTTCTTATTAAAGCACATGTATGTTGGACATGGTGACACATCTCTATAAAGGTTTGATTTGTTGCATGCAATGGGCTAGGGGAAGCTTTTTCAACTATCTCTTAGAAATCTATATGGAGCTTCTTATCAATTATTGTAATCATTGTTTGATAGTTAGACATACAATCAAGCTTGTTAACAGATCTTGGATTGATATTTTCTTTCTTGAAGAGCTTATCACTCTGCCTCGTTTCATAAATATTGCATTTAATGGTTGTCATGTGATGAGGTTATGTTTTAGTTTTTGACTCAAGGAAATCTTTTTTCTTGAATTCATGGGTGGTATCCAACCCAGTTTCGAGTCTCATGGCAGTTGTTTAGGGAAGGAGCCTCCTCAATGAGCCTAATTTGAGAGACTTTTATATCTTTAGTAGTTGTGGTTCATGATTTAAATTCCTCTTCGGTGCCTATATGGGGTAACTAATATGGGCCCACGGTTACAGGGGAAGCTTCGTCAAGGGATTAGGTAGGAAAAATGGGCTTGTTACAGATGTTTCCTTCAACCCCCATGGTCATCTATATATTTTTTATACCTTTGTCAGCTCTTCCAGTGCTTTGGTTGGGTTCGAAGAGGAAACAACCATGCCAACATCATCAAACATTTGAAGTTCTTCTTAGATTTTATGTCATGGAAGGTGATGGAGATTGATCACACATCTCCACTGGGAAAATTTCTTTGATCTTCATTATTTTGGTTTTAGTGTGGTTTGTTCTTTCAGGATAGGCTGAGGGATTTGAGCTCACTTTTGTGAGATGGTCTTCTTTCTCTCCAGAAGTCACTGAGAGCCCATTTTGTGTAAGGTATATTACGCCTCTTCCTAAGGAAGATTCAATTCTCAGTCCTCAAAGTTATAATTATTTTATGGATTTTTCCTCCTATTCTGTAAGATTCTTAGTCCAATTTGGGGACTGAATTACTCCAAGGCAAGGTATCAGGTTGCATCAACATGCTCTCGTTCATTGTAGAGAAGCATATTAAGAAGGGGGCATACTCAAGCCTAATAGAGGGATGAAAACTCAATAAATCGATCAAGGTAACTCACACCATACCTTGGGCAAGAGGAATTATTTCAGGTTGAAAGGGAGTTGGAAGACAAGCATTGTACCCTTATAGACATTGGAGTGTTGGTAGCTATTTTTTATTGGTTTCCAAATACCAGACATACTTGTTGGAGATATAATTAATACATGTAAATTATGGATACCTATATGCACTTCAAATTTCTCCTAGACAAAGTGTTGATAGACATAAATGAACTCTGGGAGTACATTCTTCTCCCTTTGGATAAAATGCAACAACACTTGGCATTAATGAATTGAAGGCTAGGTCATATAAAAAGTTACCTGAGTATCCCTCCTAATATAGTTTGTTTTGTAGGTAGCAATAAGGAGCCCATCTAAGTAGATGTAACACATCTCCTGGTTGACTAGAGGTAGTTACTATGTCACTTGACTCCCAATGTGTGGTTACAAGAATGGGGTGATTTTTTTTTTTGACAAGAGGAAATGTCATAATATAAATATGAACACATAAATATAATTCTAGTGAAATACAACATTTATCTATGTGATCCCATGTCGAGTATTTTGTTCCCAACAATGTAAACTATTCATTTACCAAATCTACTAATTTAGAGGAATGCTAGATATCTTCTAATAGGTAGACCATGTACTACATCAAATATGTCAAATGGCACTTGAGATGGCCGAGATTTGACTATAATGATGAACAACTCACATGTCACCCTAGATGGGCGATGAGCATATCACCCTAAGAACATTGATGTGCCTATATATAAAGTGCCCACATTTCCTCTTTTCCAAAATATTTACCTCTTTCAATTAGATCTCAATTTGTAATCATATTACTAATTGTCTTTATATCTAAGATCTCTATATGGTTTATTTGATTTGTGTCCAACTAATTTTTCAAACAACCTTGTAAAATCGGTGGAGTGCAATAAAAAATATTACTTGATAAATCCTCGAGATGAGCCCAATATCAACAAGATATAAAGTAAGAATTTGCAATTTCTGAAATCAATGCCAATAGGAAGACCTCAAATGTGTACTAAAAATTGCAAAGTTTTTTATGAGCTTTAGAAGTTTTTTTTTTTTTTTTTTGGATAAAAGGAAAAACCAAAACCTTCACTAATATTAGATAAATCTTTAGTTCAGACAAGTGGAAAATCATATATTTGTAAGAATATGATCCTAAGAACCATAAAGAGAGACCCAAAAGATGAACTTATCCATGTAAGCAATGCAGAAAGGAGGAAACTAAATTATTCAACATCAAAGCTAATAGTTGATTTGAAACATGCATTGACTTTCTCCTTGGAATTTATGCTCTAGAAAATCACTAATCATGAAAACAATATATTTCTTACCATGGTGAAAAATAAATATAGAGACATTTTGATGAGATGAGTTTACCAATTAAAGTAGCTCAAAATCAACAATTTTTGTGCAACAAAATCATAGTTTTACAAGTTTGTTATTCTTTATGAGTTACATGCCTCTTTAGAACTACGTGCCTCAGAGAATAACAAAAAGTAAAATCACTAGTTTTCTTGCAATTCTTACCATTTAGTTACCATGTACCCTTGAGTGATGTAGGTGTCCACTGGTTGAAAGACCCAATACCATAAAGCTAATTCACATGTAAATCTTGTGAGATACAAATTCTAAAAAATAGATTGTTATATTTTTTAACATCTTATCTATAGGGTTTCCATTTTATTTTTTTTAAACATCGAAGTAATTTTTTTTTTTTTAAATATAGAAGTAATCCATGTTATGATCTTGCATTGCTTAGGCTAAATTTCTTGTATTGTTCCAAACAATTATGTTATAGAAGTCAAAATTTCTTGTTCTTTGAGAATGGAAAGAAAAGTCAAAATTGACATTTTTTTTGCAAAAAAAACTTACATAGATACTTACCTCTATGTAAAAAATGTGATGTTGTCCTTCCATCCACAAAATTTATAACTAATCATTGGGTTGTGGCCCCATCCAAATAGGAAACCATGACTTGACTTGTATTGTGGCAAGGACTATATTTCATTGAATTGCATGGCTAATAGTTTATTGGTCAAATTATAATTGTTTTATTGTTTATCAAAATTTTGGTGTGTTTTATTGAAGGTATGTCTTCAAAATTTTAAGTTTTTATGTAGTTTTGTTATGGGTCAACCTAAAATAACATACAGGACAATCTCTAAAAAATTCAAAATATGAAATTTTGTTGCAATTTTTGGCTCTTCGTATTTTACTGTAAAATCCTTTTCCCAACACTGAAAAACCTTAAATTGACTAGATAATAAGAAGTTAATAATTATTTTCTTAAAATAAGTTTTCTCGAAAAAATTATAATTATAATTTATAACAAAAAAAAAAAATATTTACAAATAATCAAATAAAATGTTAGGCAATGTATATATTGAATAATAAAATCACCATCATTAAATAATTTTGAATGTTATTTTTTTTTTTAAATAGATTTTTAAAATATGTTTACCCTAATGATAATGCATATTTGAGATTGATAAATTAAAATACAAGATGTCAAAAACTCATTGGAACATTAGATGAGTAAATCAAAATTCCATTTCTCAAAAAAAAATGTGTTTTTACTTAATTTTAATGAATTTGTTTTCCTCATTGATCAACCTCTTTAGCCATGGGACCCATTCATGAATAACTACTAATGAATGAAAGTCACAGGGACTTCATATTATTGACCAATACCTTGTCATGTTCATTCATAAAGAGGCTTTAGAACTCAAAAATAAAGTCAATATATTGTAAGTATTAGGGTGATGTGGGGTGTCTCAAAGTTTATAGTTGATGGGGTGTATAAAAGGATGATACTACCAAAATACATGAAGATGAAATCCACAAGAGGATTAAAGAATCCCTAGAGAGACCACGTAAAATTAGAAATGCATAATAAAATCAAATAAGGAAGTTACAATTTGGTAGATGAGATCACATTCAAACTTCAAATGGAGAATGTAGACAAGATTCAAGAAAGTATAAAAATGATTCTTGAAGAAATTGAATTCCATTCAAAGGATGTTCATGTCAAATATGATGATATTATCTCTGAGGCTATAATCATTAATGACTAGGAAAAAAGGATAAAGGAGGCAATTTTCTATGAAAATTATTTAAATGGATTCGTTATGCAAAGAGAGGGAAACACTTCAAATTTGAACCTTTTGGTATATCATTACTAAAAAAAAATCAAAAATTTATATTGATATCAACAGTATTAAGGAAGTCAAGAAGGTCAATATCTATATTATGGAGGGGAAAGATAATTCGTCAATATTCATGGATTAAGGCCTCATCAAGCCAGTATTCAAAATAATGTTATCCCATACCAATATTTACTGTGAATTAGAGAAGTCACAACAATAATACATGGAGTCAATGGAAGGAAACTTATGCAAAAACCAACCATCATGGATTAAAACCAAGAGAAGCTAAGTTTGGAAGGATGGATCATGGTCACTGGAAAGAGTAATATAGGAGTATAAGGAGATCCCATTATTTGGTTTCATCACATGTTTACCCTTAACTACAATTATTTGAAGACAAGGGCTTTGAAAGGAGGGTACTACAATATGACCACAAGTGGGGCATATGTATTGGGTTAAATGTGAGAGAAATACATAAATAAACATGTAATTAATGAGGAAGGGTGATTTGGTATAACATTATAAAGATATGACACTAGAGTAAGAGAGTGCCATATTTGAATTGCTCCATTACTCTCACATGTTTATGTATTCATAACTTCTAATTGCACAAAGTGTTATGATTCATTAATAGTTCTTATTATTTAAGTGGAAAATGCAATAATAGTATACAAATTCAAATCATTTTGCTAAGATATTTAAAAACTAAAATAAAAATATTGAACAAATAAGGCACTAGAGTAAGTGTGTGCTAGGTTTAAATTGCCCCATTACTCTCATATGTTTATGATATTGCGTTTTCATCACTTCCAATTGCCCAAGTGTTGTGATTCATTAATAATTCATATTAGCTAGTTGCTATTATTTGAGTGGAGGATGTGACAATAGTATACAAATTCAAACTTTTTTGCTAGGTCCAAGGAATTATTGATCAATTAGTTGATGTATATATTCTTTAGGCTAGAGCTTTTGAAAAAATATTATGATTATTATGGAATTACCTATCAAGGACCTAAACAAGAATTTAATAAAATTTTAATGAATATTGATAAGGTGGAGGATTTTTTTTAAAAACACATTTAAATTAACATATGTTAGCCCAACAATATATAAATTAAATAGTTGTAAATGTCTATAAACATCAAGATACTTACCTCATGATACATCTCACATTATCAAGATTTACAAAAACTCATAAAAAAGAACTAAAATTTAAACTTTATAATATTATTATAAAATAAATTATAAATAAAAAATAACAAGAAAAACATAATCCAACACCTATGGGGATGAGTTATAATTTATTATTATTATAAAAATAAAAATAAAAATAGGAAATACATTAAAAAAAATAGAAGAAAAACATAGTATCCAACACCTATGGACATGACCATTTTTCTAATTAAGTTTTATGATCATTTTTTCAACTAATTACCATTGGATTTGCTTACCATTTATTTGAAGATTAATGTTAAGTAGTAGAAATTAACTTAATTACGATTAAGTTTTTATTATTATTATTAACATGTAAATTAATATAATAATAATAATTTAAAATAAAATTATTTAGTTTTTAATAAGGCGATATGTACTATGGATTAAATGTTTCGATGTTTCTTATTATTACCAATTATTTAAATTTAAAATTAAATTAATTAATTTCTATAATTTTACTAAAACCAAATTACGAATCTTCACTAAAATATTTTATTTAATAACTATAATAAAATGCAATAAACATATTTTATAATAATTTCTTAGAGGCATTTAAAACTTCTATCTCGAATCCAAGAAACTTAAAAATATATACTAAATGTTAGTTCCCAGATTTTAAAATTCTCAAAAATATCACCATTATAAAATCTCCAAAACTCTAAAAAGAAAATTTTGTTTTTAAAATAATAATGAGTTTGTTTTTAAAATAGTAATGATATATGTTTAGTAGATTTTTTATTTTCACCATTTAAAATTTCTTAAAATATAATGCATAAATAAATTTAATTTTTTTTCATTTATATAAATTTAAGAAATCTAATCTACCATTATCATTGGAGCAATTTTAATAAATTATCATTAATATATTATTAATGTAGTTGGTTCAAAACCTCAACCAAATCTTAATAATACAATTAATCAGAAAAACATCTATCTAAAATTTAAATATCTTAAAAATAAATACAAGTTAAACTTTACCGTGGACAAGAATCTTTTCTTTAATAATCCCATATAAACCAACAATTTGAGAAGAGGAAATGGTGAAACCATGGATTCGTCGATCCTCCAAGTGGAAGCATATTGTGACGGTTTGTAATAGCATATTGTGACGGTTTGTAATAGCAGAGCGCTAAAAAAGAGAGATAAATGGGAAATATTTGTTTATAAGATTTTTATAATAAGTATAAATTTATTTAAATATAAATTAATATGAGTTTAGAGGTATTAAATTCTCTAAGTGTTAAATTTTTTAAAAATGTAAAATACAATATGTTATTTTTATTATTTAAATTGTATTTTGGGAATGTTAAAATCTATTATATATAATTGATATATTTATTTTTATTTATTTTAATTTAATTTTTAAAGGGGAGAGATGAATAGACAGAGTTACATATTTTCATACTGGGTTGTAGAATAAGCATCTCGCTCAACTAGGAGGATAGTTTGGTATTAATTAAATTTTTTATTTTGAGAAATGCAATTTAAAGCACATAAATTAGTCATTTCATTGTGAGTAGGTTCGAAACATGTGGAACCTAAGTTATGGATGTGATTTTTTTTTTTTTTCATTACTATGGATGTGATTTATCTAAAAGAGTTTTGCTTTTAGTCACTTCATTGTCCTTGTCCAATACGAAAATTGGAATATATTTATTTAT
>APFE030495207.1:0-12757 GCA_000404065.3 Pinus taeda | reverse complement strand
ATTCTGTCAAAATTACCAAGGACTCGTACCTGGCCTTTTCTGTTTGATGTTACTGCTCAGGAGAAATTGCTTACTCTCAATTAACAATGAGATTTCATGAAGTAGCACATAACTGTCTCCAGTAACATGACATCACGACATTATGCTTTGAAGGGTTTCAACCCAAGTCTCCGGGAAGAAAGCTCACTTGATTCACCTTGACCACTGCCCACCTGACATGTATATGTGCTTGTTATAATCTGGTCATTCTAATTCTCTCTCTCTCTCTATATATATAAATAAGAGTAATACTACTGATCAACTAGGTGGCAAGCAGCTTACAACCCTAGAAAGATACCCTTGGCTGAGGACCGAGGAACTGCAACTGGAGGAAATCTACTTGGACTTTCAACGGGCCAAATCCATACAGAGGCTTAGTTGCTTGGGTGAGATTGCTGGCTTGCAAGGGTGAGACAGCCTTCGTAGGGTACAACATGTCTCCGTGGCAAGCATATACATATATTTCTTTGTATTGCTTTTTATTAACTTGGTGGCAGGCATGTCTTCTCCAACCTTCTCCATTATGCGGGTGTTACAGTGGAATGTAGGTAGCTTACAACCCTTGAAAGGCACCCTTGGCCCAAAACTTGCAACTGGGGAATGTACTCTGCCAAATAGGCCTAGGACTTTCACCCGGCCCCTTCTGCACAAAGGTCTGCTTACTCAGGTGAGAGAGCTAGCTTACACAAGTGAGATCATGTCTATGTGGCAAGGATGCAAATGAGTGTGTGCCTAAGTTACTTGACACGTGGATTTAGGATTTGACGGATACAGGGATTTGAGTGTCGGATACGGACAAGTTGACCCCCTAGAACAGGACACGTTTGGATACGTTATATATCTATATATTAAAAACTAGATATTTCTTACACAAATTCTCATTCATATACAAATTCATTGATTTCAAACATAAATCTTTATCTATATGTAAGTTTTACTGTTTACAAAGTAACATTATGCATAGTACATAGTACATACAAATACAATTGTGACATAAATCATAAATCATGATTCATAATACATATTCAATTCATCAATGATACAATAGGAGAAAGACAAGATAGTAAGATAGAGATACTGACAACTGTAGTTTTCTCATTAAGTCATCATAATCAAAATGTGTTACATAGGTAGTGCAATGGCAATGACAAATAGAAATATCAAATAGCAAATACAAAACAACTACAAGTATACAAAGCCTCAAGGCAGTAGGTAGCTCATGACTCATGAGTCATCAATCCTCATAGTCATCATCAAAATCAACATCACTGTCTTGATCATCATGGTCACCAGTACCACTGCTCTCCTCTGTTGCATCCTTCTCCTCTGTATCCAAAGTCATCTCTGCATCTGCTGGTGTGGAGGATGACCCCTGTACAGTATCACCATTCTCAAATCTTACAGGCTCTAGCACTGTTGTCCAGACCCATATCATTAGGAAAGACATCCCACATCTTTGTCTTTCCCTTCAACAACTCTTCCTTCTGCCTGTAAATAAGATGAAGGTTGGTGTGCACATACACCATTGTCTCTACCTTGGATTGCTCAAGCTTGCTCTTCTTGACACTATACAAATTCCCATATGTGCTTCCATTTCTCTTGCAACAAGAGGATGAAGTCACTTGAGAGAGGAGCCTCATGGCTAACTGCTGTAGAGGAGGGCTTGTTGCTCCATGATTTGCCCACCAAGAATAGGGCTTATTAGTCCCCCCGTCTCTAATAATATCATATCTTGCAAATCGACCAATGCCAGTGGAAAACTCTGCAAAGGCATCCTTCACCTCATCAAGGGATGCTCAATCCTGAAAAACCCGCCTGAATGCATCTTTCCTCCCTTGTGAAATTTCACCATCCATGTGAGGAGGGAATCTATGGGAAGGTCCACCATTCAGCCACTCATGGATGTAGTATTTTGGGTTCAATGAGTGAGCCAAAAAATGTAAAGGTGTGCAGTTCTTGCCCCATCTGCTGACAAGAATATCCTGTATAGTGGTGAAGAAGGCCTCTGATGATGTCTCATACTCAAGGCACTCACTCTGCAAAATAATGCTCCTCACAGAGTCAATCATGGAATCCCATCCCTCATACACCTCTCCTAGGATGGGTTGGTCTGTATCTGCAAATCGAAGCAAGGAAATGATAGGGTCCATGATCTGAATAACTAGATCTACTCTCCCCCACCAAGCATCATCTAACACTGTGTCCTTCACTCTTTTAGAGGCTACTTAATCTGTCTTTCTCCAAAAAGACCAAAACTTTGAAATAACCATGGCCCCAAGAGTGGTCTTGACCTCCCTCAACCTCTTCAACATGATGAATGAAGAGGCAAACCGTGTATCCACAATCTTCAACAATGATAGATTGTTGTACTCCTTGTAGATAGTGGGGGCATTTGTATGGTTTTGTACAAAGTTACGGATATCCCGTGCATCCTTAATAATGTTACTTATCCAAAGCACATCAGAAGCAATAAATTTCAGTGCTAAGTTCAATGAATGGACAATGCAAGGTGTCCAAAACACTTGTGGATATTTAGCTTCCACAATCATGTCAGCAGCCTTGCAAACAGGTGCATTATTTGTAATGATTTGCACACAAGAATGAACACCTACATCTTCAATAACTTTAATAAACAACTCACCCATATATTGTGCATCCTTGTATTGTCCAAGTGCATCCACTGCTGTTAAGAAAACTGGACCATTCAAGGATGACACATGAAGTTGATGAGTGGTTGTCGTGCTGGATTTGTCCATCCATCAGAAACAATGCTAACCCCAGATGTTGGCCATGATGCTTTAATCGGCTCAAGCATTTTTTCCACCTCTTTTTTTGCCTTCGTCAACAATGTGGTTCTAAGCTTCTTTGACTCAGGAGGCACATACCCTGATGGAGCCCCTTAAGTTAGAGCTTGACACATCTCAATAAATAGAGGTGAGCGTGCAACATTGAAGGATATGAAGTTTTCATAGAAAAAAAGGCAATGGTGAGATCAAATTCTTCCCATTTTTCCTTCTGGAAAATCTTGTCGATTGGACCAAGTGAAATTGCCTTTCTTTTTGCTGCTTGTCCCACACTAGAACTCTTAAGTGGGAATTTGTTGTTGCCTTTCCTCAAGAATGGAAGTGGGTCATCATTCTTGACTTTTTTTGATTTTGCAACCACATTTGCCATACCAACATTGGACTCTCTTTTCATTTCTTTCCTCTTTGATAAAGGCACCTTTGTACAAGCACCAATCCCACAACCTGGTAAAGCCAACAAATGACCTTTCAGACAGAAAGATGTGCTCGCGAAAGTATTGTGGCAATAGTTGCATTTCCAACTCACATTGCCTCCTCGCTTCACCTTGTTGCTTGGCCCTAGCTCTCTTGTGACATATTTCCACAAGGGATATTTGTCAATGTTACATTGAGGAGAAAGTCTTCCCTCAACATTAGTTGCAGCAGACTCTGATGAAATTGGGAGAGGAGGGGCATCTCCAATGGGGACATTTTTCCCCTTCCTTTGTCCCTTCCCTGCTGCATTTGATTGAGCCATGAATACTGTAAAAGAATAAACAAAAAATGCACAAATTTGTAAAAGAAATGCATTTGCAGACCGCTGTAATAAAAATGCAAAAATATTAGAGAGAAAATGCACTTTACTGTTGCTTGAATCTCCTTGAAAATGCTCCCACACCCTTTTCTCCTTGCTCCCAAACACCCACAACAAACCCACAGCAAGTAAATGAATGAATGTGCAAAAAGAAATGAGGAAAGCCCTCTTAAAAAGCTGCGTGGGTCGCTATTTTGCCGATTCGTGTCTGGAAATTGTGACACGATTCAGATTCGATCATGTCTCGGTCGGACACGACTTGTCATGATATCCAAACACAAATCCGTACGAATCGTGTTGGATTCGCGACGCGTAGCCCATGTAGGCCGAATTCGGTTACATAGGTTCTAAGCCTCAAAATTTGCAAGGATGCTAGGACACATGTATTCCAGAATACGAGAAATCGTTTTGGGAAATTCCATTCGAAGAAGGTTTTATTAAAATAATCAATAGTTTTTAATGGATGTCTAAGTCTAAACTTAGGAAATTAAAATAATTAAAGGGTATTAATTAAATTGGGGGTGAAACTTCTAGAAGAAGATGAGGATCAAGCCGAAATTATTTGAGCCATTGATTAGAATCTAATCTGCGCTGTTGGTTCTCAACGAGAAGATTATAAGAAAAGTCTTGATCGGCATTTGGAAGATACATCGGGTAAGAGATCAAGAGAATGATTTCTAAAGAGAGCAGTGCAACAGTTGTCGGAGAAGTGATTGAAGTGATTTCTTGTAGTGAGGGGCAAAGATAGGTAAGGCAAGGATTCATGAGAACCAACTATTAGCCTCCATGATAGTAGATTGTCGATGAAGACCACATTCTTCATATCTAATCCAAGAGGTTTTAGCTCTTTGGAAGACTTGTGGCACAACCAAAATCCTTGTCGAGAAACATGTTGACTAATTTCTCGTGGTTTATCTCATCCAAAACCACAACAACTTTATCCACACAACTTAAAGTGAAAATCACAATTTGAAATGCCTTAGACGTCTCTCTTAAGAACTTCTCGACTTAAGGTAAAGATTTGCCAGGATTAGAATCTTTGAATCATAATTTGTCATTGATGCTAATTTCTAAACACTTTATATTCCTAACTTGGGGTTTATAGACACTGAAATAATTGGAGCAAATGGGAAATTTCTTCTAGGATTCCTTTACTTGAGTGTTGTCCATGTTGAGAACAAGAGTATTCTTTTTGTCACGTTGTTGGAGATCAAAGCATAAATATGAACCTAGTCAAGAAGACACCAAGGTTGTATTTGCAATATGATCATCCAACTGCTTTGGAATCTCAGATTCAAAATCGTGTAGTTTGGGAAATTGGGTGTTGAGGGAGATTTAGACATCTTCCATTGTGGACATTTGGAGGAGAAGCTTGAATAGGTAGTCAAGCTCCTCGTTGTTGGGATTGCCCTAGTAACACATCATGGGATTGACATTGCGGGGTTGTAGGGAGTAGTGGAAAATGCAGTTGTCCATGATCACCACTTTTCTAATATCATGTTTGAGAGAAGACTCTTTTTTGACTAATTTCCTATTGATTTCTCTACAAGACTGTCTATAAAGGTGGTGAGTAATGTAAAGCTCATTGTTGTTTACCATATTTTGAAGTATTGCATCTACCTTCCCCTATGAAATTTATGTGAAGATGACAATCTCGTAGATGTTGGATGCTAGTTTCAAGAATTCTTGGAGGCTTGGTCGTGTTAAAATGTAAATGGACAATGCAATGTCTTCTTGTTGGAGGGAAAAGTCTACATACCATTCTTGATGGGATTTCTTTCTGAGGATCGTCCCATCCATGTCCAAAACATGTGTGTATCTGCATTTGTGCTCTAGAAGCATTGGGGGCAGCATCAAATATTCCTTGCAAATACTATTTTTGCCACCATGATAATCAATAAGGTCTTCTGAAGTGTTTTTTGTATTATCATTTCTGCCCATCTTTGACTGGCATGAGTGATCGGCTTCGTTCAATGATATTGTAAAGGTTGTTAAATTATATTGGGTACCTTGCAACTTCATGCACATATCTTCGTTGCATTTTGTTTGCTGATTCATATTGAATTTTCGTGTCCCAATCAAACACACAATGTGGGCCTTTCTATTGGGAGGAAACGAGAGCGCCAAAGCATTCATCACTAATTTTCGCTGCATCAGGGAATTAATGGAGCGCCACATGCAATTTGTGTTGGAAATTGTAACTAGGTTCGGTCTTCATAACTAAGTGAAGAAGCCAATTTGTTTAATAAAAGAAACATCAAATTGTAATATGTCCCATTTGGACTTGTAAAAGAAAAATATATTTAAAATTTTCGTGTAATTATATTTGACTGTCCAAGTAGCCAAGTCGGCCCTTCTAGTTGAACATGTTGGATTTGATGAAGAGGCACCTCTTTGGTCGTGTGAGAAACACTATATATTGACTAGCATGGTCATCTATTTGTGAACAAGTTTGGACATCTTCTGTAGCAGCCGTCTGTGATAGAATGCGATCTTCTATGGTGGTTTTCTGTGAGGAAATGCAAAATTTTGTGATGTTTTTCTGAAGAGGAAATGTGAGTTGCTGTGATGTTTTTTTCTAAAGTGGAAATGCAAGCTTCTGTGATGTTTTCTGAAGTGGAATGTGAGCTTCTGTGATGCTTCTCTATGTTGGAAAGCGAGCTTTTGTAATGGATCCCTATAATGACACACAAGGGCGTGTAAACCTATCTCTATGATGACATACAAACTCTGTAATGTATCTCTATGATGCCTTGTGAAGGATTCTATGAACAGAGCCATGGACAAACCTATGAAGGACAATATGAAAGCGGATGTTGACTGGTGGAAGCGCTGACTTGGTACTTGGGACAATGGTTATATGAATTGGATTTCTCTTGATTCTATAAAGAAAGGATTGATGATTTTCTCCCCTTGGTGGGGTTTTCCCCTAGCCTGAAGCCTAATCTCTGGTGTAATTTGTCTCTTGTTTTATTTTCTTGCATTCTAATGATAATTGCTTGATGAAGAAGAAGATTAATAAACTAAGAAGAATCATAATAATGCTCACAAGTAATTATCATGTTAAGAAATTCACTTTCCACTGGAATTCCAACAATTTGTTCCAAAGAGTTTCGACCTCCTTCAGGTTGTTAATGATGTAATTTCGAAGGCCACTATTGTGAGCCTTATTGTAAGGGTTTTTTTAATTTTAGAGCGGACAATGATAGATGAGAGATCTTTAGTGAATGAGGAAATGGTGGAGTTTGAGTCTGTTTTGTCCCTTTTTGTTTTTCCCATGGTTCTCGGTTACTTTGGGTTTTTCTCCTTTATTTTTATAGTTCTATTGCTTGATTGCAAGTCTTCTTGGAGGTCGTTATCCTCCTTGGAAAATAAAGTAGCTTCATTTAAGATTTCTTAAGGGCAACACTTAAAGGTTTCTTGGAATATTGTTTAGACCTTTCTTTTAATGACATCTGTGGTAGCCTCATAAGAAGAAATCTTGGAGCATCTTTTGAGTGTAAGGGTTTGAAGTTGATTATGTTAACAAGGGTGCCTTGTTGAAGTGAAGACTTCTGAAGGAGTATAGGAGAACATCCTTTGAAGCCATCATCAAGAAGCTTGTTGAGGATATTGTAAAGATATTGTGAAGACATCTTGGGAAAGCATTATTTATGATTTAAGTTGATCTTGAAGGCACCCTTGGAGATCATGATACACTGTTGAAGTCCTCATGATGTGACATTGAAGAATATTGTTTGGGTGACATGAAGAGTTGTGGAGGCAACTTTTGAGAATCATAAAGTTGTCATTGATGAGCTAGGGTACTTCGAGGGCATTGTGGAAGAAGACACTGTTAGGGCTTGTTGCAGAAGACATAGGAAACCCTGGAGAACTATTTGTAACTATCTTGAAGAACTTGAAGCAGATTGAAAGGTTTGGTGCCCTAGAGGTCAGTGCCTCGTTAAAACAAGGTTGGAGCCTTGTGAAAGATAGGGTTGGAGCCCTAGAAATTGGAGTCTTGCAAAGACCAAGTTGGAGCTATTGAGAAATCAAAAAGGCAATGATCATAGAGATTTCTTTTTGGTTGATAACTGCTTGTGATGTCCTTTTACTTATTAGCTTCGTTACTTATTATTATATGTGTGAATCATCAAACAACTACCAAAACAAGAAGAACAATCACACAAAATATAGGCTGCAAGCTAGGGCCAAAACCTCTCCACTCGAGAGGAAATTCCTGCAAATCTCTTCTCTTTCTTATAGATTCTTCAATTGACGAATTCCAAGACCTTAAGGCTGACTTCAAAACCCTCCAAGACCAAGATCAATCTCTCTGGATGATGTGCTAACCTTGATTCTGTCAAGCACATTCAAATCTCTTCCAGTAGCACTTCTTCGACCTCCAGTTGCAGAAATTTCGGCCTCCACTGCAACTCTGAAATTTTGGCCCCCAAGCAGTTGTTGCTACCACACATGTGAGCTTCGATCTGCCTTTTGAGCCCTCCTTAAACCTTCGCTTGACTTTCCCTCACTTCAGGAGCATGAGGATTATCCTTGGTGACCTTTGCTTGACCTACTTGTCTCCTTTTATCCAAGATCGAACGTGAAGATAGAAACCCTAGGTCTTGCTGCAGAAACCCTAGTTCTCCTTAGCATGTGTGAGAGAAAATTAGCCCAAACACAAGTCTCCTTTGTCCTCCTTCTCCTTCGCTGCCTTCTTCTTCCTCTTCCTTTGCTAGAATGAGTGGTGGACATGGCTCTTCCTTTAGGCCAACTTGCCAACTGCTAGGCTGACTTGGTCTTGGAGGGTATTTGGACACTTTTTAAGACAAAAAAAAATTTCTTTACAAGTTACAATGTGCCCGATGGGGTCTTCAACTTATGACAGTGTCTCTTTTGACTTCTTGACCTAGGACAAACCCTAGAAGCACTCAATGGGTGCTTGACCTATAGAATAAAAGACCTTGAGCATGAAACCCATGCTCCAAAAAAAATAAAAATAAATTTCTTTCATTTTACACTCTATAAGAATCGAAAGTACATTTAATCTATATGAGGACCGAACCTACTTACACAATTTTCAACAGGAGCTTGGCAGATTGAAGATTGGTGTCTTCATATAAGGGTTGGAGCCCTACAATTTTTCTTTATTGAATTGGCTTTGGGATTGGTGTCCTTAGGGTTGGAGGCCTAGAACAAATTGTTGTACAAGTTGGAGCTTGATTTGTTGTAAAGAGGATTGGAGTCCTCGCCAATTTCTTGTTAATAAAATCGTTTATCTTTGTAATTGTTAATTTTGTGTTTTATCTAAGAGATCTTAACTGGTAAAATAACAATTGTGAAAATAAATATTGATTCACCCCTCTCAGTATTTCCAACAATTGGTTTCAAAGCTAGTACCTTCACTCACAACCTAACAGCTATAAGGTAGATCCTTAGAACACAAATGGAAAGATCAAGGAAGAAAGGCTCCAAACCTTCTGAAGATGTCTCTTCATCAGTCAAAAATTTAGATGAAAACCAGGTTGTCAAAGCCCCCATGTTGAATGGAACAAATTTTGAAGTATGGAAGGGTAGAATGAAATTCTTTTTGATGGCTCAAGGTTTTGATGTTTGGGAATCAATGATTACTAGAAGCACAATGGAAGAAGAGTCCAAGGAACATAGTGCAAGAGCAATAAAGGCAATCTTGAGTGGGCTACCAAATCTTATAAAGGTCAAAGTGGAGAAATGTTTATCAGCAAAAGAGCTTTGGGAAAAGCTTCAAGATCTTTACTCAAAAGGATTATTAGTCATGACCCCTGATCAACAAGATGATGGCACAGAACACAAAGATGAACCAAAGAAGATAATTGAAAATAAAGATGAGGGCACCAATTTCATAAAGGAAGATGATTAAGAAATTTTTGAAGTTGAAGTTGAAATACATCTCAAGTCAAAGCTTGTAATTGCCCTAAAAGAAATTAGCAATTTGAAAAGGGAAACTGAGGAAGTCAAAAACAAGTACAAGATGTTGATCATGATCTTGACAAAAAAAAAATGGAATTTGACCTCTTCAAGCTTCAAGTACAAGAAAGGGATGAGTACCTAACAAACTTAAGAGAGAATTGCGGCAGAAAAAGAAGGGACATCATGAAGAAATCATATCCATGACAAATCAGTTAGACAAAGCAAAAAGAAGGGAAGACAATTGGACAAATTATCTTAAACAAAAGAGCTAAAGAATTGAGCAAAGCTGAAGTAGAAATTTGTCAATTTAAAGAAGAAGTTTCCTCTCTTAAAACTTAGCTGGAAAAAGCAAAGAAACAAGCAAAGGAGTTGAAATAGTTATGGAAGGTTTGGTCCTCCTGGAAGGACAAGTTGGTGAAGCAGAAAAGGAAAGGAATCCATGGCATACCAACTGGAAGAAAAAGATGAAGAAATTTTCAAATTGAAATCAGATGTCACCTCTCTCAAGGTCCAATCATGTGAAGCAATAAGGATGAAGGAAGAAATGGAGAACCATCTAGCAAATAAGGATGAAGAATGCAAGAAGATGTAAGAAGAAATTAATATCCTAAGGAAAGAAGTTGATCAATTGAACAAGAGTCTAAAGAGCTCTCAAACCCTAGAAATGTTGATGCCCATAGTTCCAGCAAAAGCAAGGAGATTAATCAATATAACCTTGGAAGAAACCCTACTCCTAGAAGGTGCGCAGAAGGTGTCAAGAACGCAAGAGGCAATGTATATCATCAAAGGATCTCAAGGCAGAAAGACTTCAAAAGTTCATCAAGGCAAGCTCCATCCTCCAGGTACCAAACTATATTTTTTGGTTATTGCTATTTTTGTACAAATTTTGGGCACATGGCAAAAGATTGTAGGGCATACAATAAGGACAAATATAATGGCCCTCTTCAGCCTCCTAAAAGCAACTTTGCAAGAAGAATTCATGCCTCCTCATTGATAAACAAGCTGGAATGCTTCGAATGCCATAACATTGGACATATGGCTCGTGATTGTAACTTCACTTGGGTTCCTAAACAAGCTAAAACTATGACAATCAAAGCATGAAAAGATAGTTGGACAAGTTTGGAGAAGGAAGCATGTTGAACCAAAAGGAGATCATATGAATGTGTCATAAATGCTCAAAACATCAATCCATGTTGTTAATTAGATGCAAGCACCATAGGCCGATATGATATTCCAATTTTTGATGATGATATTCTGCCTACTAAGAAGAAGATCATGCATATTATTAGGGGGAGCTTGTGACATTTGATTATTCTTGATGCAACCCTTGATGAGTCACATATGGACAATCATTCCATGAGACAAATAGATATCTCTCTCTTGATGACTATGATGAATCATCTCCCATATTTTTTGCAGAAAATCTTGACAAGTTGGTCTCTTCTACTATCATCTATCTCAAGGAGCATGTAAAGTCTAGGGGGAGCAAATCTTAGGGGCAATAAAGCATGAGATTTTGTCTCCACCACACATCCATTGCTGAAGATGCCTTCCACTCAAAACAATAATCTTTCTTGTCTCGAGTTCCATAAGCAGAAAGGAGAGCAAGAGAAGTTTATGTAGGCAGGGGGGCTTGGTTGATCACATGAAGAAATGCAAACTATGAGCATCTCTCTTGTGTCACATTTTCAAAAGAAGGAAAGCATGATGATAAGGGGAGTTGCATGAAAATGACAAAAAGGAGCAACATGGCAGCATGATAAGGGGAGCAACATGACAAGAAGAAGCATGATAGGGGGAGCACTTAATGGAAAGAGGACCTGTGAGGACACCCCATTTGCCATTGATGTCAAAGGGGTGGAGAATGTTGAAAGGGCGAGAATATTGCCATCAATGACAAAGAAGGAGATTATTGGTCAAAGTTGTTATTGATGTCAATATGACACTGTTGAAGATGACTAAAACCCTAATAATGTCCTAACCTCAATTGCTTGGAAGCCCTAATCTAGCATTGGTTGAATGATGAAACCCTAGCCTAAAAAAATAATGCCCTTAATACTTTTGTTTGACCCTAGTTCTAGTTAATGCTTGCCCTAACACTTTTATTGAAGATGTCTAGCCTCCATGATACCATCTTATGCAAACCCTAATCCTAATCATATGCAAACCCTAGTGCATGCCATAATGATCTAAGTGCATTTATAACACACTTTTTGTGTTAAAGTAAACCTTAATTCATATTGATGAAAACCCTAATGTTGCTCTTGAAGCCCTAATCCTAATAAGTCCATGACAATGATGACCCTAGCTTTATTGAAGTCCTAAATGCATATGTCGAATATAACCTAACCCTAAGCCCTAAATGCAAATACCTATATATAAATTAATGCTCTAACTTATCTATGAAATCTTAAGTACTATCAATGAAAAAAAATAAGCATTGCCACTTACCAAATGAATAATTTTTTTTGAATGCGTTTGAGTCTTCTCCAAGGCAAAAATGTTCAATAAAAAACAATGAGTGGCAAGTAATACTGTCGAAATAAACTTCAATATTCATCGAATAATGAAAGCAACCAATTGTTGGAGCATCTCCTAAACTGCCAAAAAATTCGATAGTAAAATCTCAATCCAACGCAAGTCAAATAAGACATATCGGCTGGAATATTTAACCTAGGTCGACTCCTTAAAGAGGGCAACAAACACGACCCTTCCAATTGTGGCAAAACTATATAAATATAAGTCAAGTGCATCCGTTGAAGCATCAATTCCGCAGAGTAGAGATAAGGACTGAAGTAAGGAACGAAGAGATAGTTCACATCTCGTGAACTTGTCAAAAAAAAGGAAGCCCGTTTGAAGATTTGCGGATCTATTCAAGGGTTATTTTTGCAAACTTGTGAAGATTTTTGTGAAGTGCGGGCCTACCTGTGGAAGGCCTTGTGGACCTGTGAAAGCGCGTTGGAGAGGATTTTTTAAAAACTTGTTCAGAATTTCTTTCTGTGGTTTTTATGGAGATGTTTTTGAACTTGGTACAGAGCCCTTTGATCATTTAAAAACTAAAGTTGCAGACTTGTAAAAGATCTACTCTTGCAGACCTGGTGTAAAGGATCTGCGAACCTATTGTGAACAATCCACCCTTGTAGACCTACGACAAGGGAATTTGCCCTACAAACCAGTGAATGAGTTGCAG
>APFE030495199.1:256045-274171 GCA_000404065.3 Pinus taeda | reverse complement strand
CCTAGGGTTAGGTTTTGGAATGTTAAGGGTTTTTCATTGTTTCTCAACAATAAATAGGCCTTGGAGCCTCATTGTAAGATAGTTCAGAGGCATGTAGCCATCACATCTCTTCTCAGAGATAAGCTACCATCACCCTAGCTAGTTTATTTCCATTTTTGATTGTAAGCATGTTCAGTATTTTCCATTAATGAAATGAAGTATTATTTCCGCTGCATCTTTGTGTATATGGTTATCTCTGTAATTTGTTGCGTTCCTGTCTAAATCCGGATCATGAATGATGGAAAATGAGAATAATAAGAATATAGCCATTACAAATAGTTTACAATTTCAAGCAATCAAACATTTTATTTAAGATAAAACTTCAAGTATTTTATTTATGGTTGAATTACTATGACATTGAAATCAATGTATGTTTTCAATAATTTTTTTGTGCTTACACTGAAATTGATGCACACTATTAATCTAATTACTTTGAAATGTGTATCATACATATAGTTACATCAAATTAGAAATCAACATCTACAATAAAATCAATGCATCAAGGGAAAGCAATCAAATAAGAGTAGAAATGAACATCTACATTGGAATCAATGCATCTAGTGTAACCAATCAAATATGATTAGAAATCAATGTCTATACTAAAATAAATGCATCTAGTGTAAGGAATAAAAAATATTAGAAATGAAAAAATACACTAAAATCAATGCATCCAATGCAATCAATTAAATAGGATTAGAAATCAACATCTACACTAAAATCAATGAATCTACTTCAGTGAAAACCCAAAATATTAAATGAATTTCTAAATCCAATTTATTTTACCTTTTGTTATGCTCTTAACCTGTGAGAAATCCAAAATACCATAAATACGAAGAAATATAGCCCATAACACAAAATTATCGCATGAAATGAGAAAAACTGCAAAGTGTTTTATTATTCAGAAACAAATTCAATGTTTACTTGCCTCTTCGAGGGGGAAAACTCCAACAGAGAAGAGCTCAATTACAATAAGACTCAATGATCTTTCCCTTACTAATTAGCACTATTTATAGCTAAATGACATCCAAAACCCTAGCTACTGGTGGTCCCTTGCATAACACGGGTTAACCACTTTATTTATTAACTATGGCCTATTTACAAGTATCTTTCCCTTACTAACTAGGACTATTTATAGCTAAATGGCATCCAAAACCTTAACTACAAGTGGTACCTTGCATAACACGGGTTAAACACTTTATTTATTAACTATGGCCTATCTACAACTAACTGTGGTCTCTTTTCTCTAATACGGGTCAACCACTTACGGTTATTAATGCGGGCCTTACTAAATATCTAACCAACTATGAATCTAACTCAACCCATTAGGATTATTACATAAATAAAGGGGTTAGGATTGGACCCTATAATGCCCTCCCCCATCAAAAGTAGCCTTTTCCTCAAGGCTGATGCTGTAGAAACTGCTGAAGAAAAGTGGTTGGTTCCTAGGTTGCATATTCTAGAGGTGTCTTTCCACTTGATGAGGACTTCCTTGATTGTGCGGCTGTGAAGATGTCTTTCACAAGTATCGAGGGCTTGTTCTAGTAAGAGCCAAAGTGAGCCTTCCTCATCCAATTCAAGCAGACTTGTTTGAACCTTGCAATTGTTCCCAACCACTTTCCTGAGGCGTGATACATGGAAGACCGAATGGATTTTTGAAGTAGCTGGCAAGGCTAGTTTGTAAACGGCTACTCCTATGCATTGAATTATATAATACAACCCATAGAATTTTGGTGCTAGTTTCTGGAAACCCTTTCCTTTGAGAGATGTTTTCTTATATGGTTGGAGTCATAGGAATGCATGATCCCCTTCTTGAAATGAGCACTTAGAACGATGTTTCTTAACCTATTGATTCATTCTATTTTGAGCTCAGTGCAGATTATATTTGAGATGAGCAATCATGGCGGCACAGTTCTATAGGAGTTGTTCAACTTCCCATAATTTAGAACATCCATGGATATAAGAAATAGGTGAAGGTGGGAGTTGGACATACACTGCCTCATATGGAGTTATCTTGGTGGTTTCATGATAGTTAGTATTATACCACCATTCAGCTAAAGGTAGCCACTATACCCATTGATGTTTCTTTTCTGAAGTGAACACCTCAGATAGGTCTCCAAACATTTGTTGACTTCTTCTGTTTGACCATCAGTTTGGGGATGATAGGTGGTACTTAGTTGGAGTTGTGTGCCTTGTAGCTTGAAAACATCCTGCCAAAATTTGCTAGTGAAAGTGGGGTCACGATCAGACATAATGGAAGTCAAAATGCCATGTAGTTTGAAGATCTGGTCCAAGAAAACATGAGCCACCAAAATGGGGGTAAATGGGTGTGGCAGAGCTCAAAAATGAGCATATTTAGAAAGTTTGTCCACAACCACCATGATGACTGATTTGTTGCCTGACTTTGGGAGACCAATGATGAAATCCATGGAAACATATGTCCAAACCAAACTAGGGAGTGGAAGTGGTTGTAAGGTTCCCAGAAACTTGATTGTTTCCTCTTTGTTGCATTGGCACACAACACATTCAAATACAAAAATAAAAATGTGGGTTTTAATGCTAGTCACAAATAAAGAATGACGTGCGCAAGCATAAGTCCTCTGAAAGCCAGAATGTCCTGCAATTGGAGATGAGTGAAACTCATCCAAGATGCAAGTTTTGAGGGTGGAGGCCAGTGATATAGCTACTCAATCCTTGTAGCAAAGAATCTCATCCTTCCAAGAGTAGTCGGCTGAGGAATTAAGATAGTCTCTTAATTTATTAATGAGTTGGGAAAGAGAGGGGTGAGAGAACCATTTCTTGTAGGCCTATTCAATCCAATTTGGTATGGGTAGAGAGATTGATAGCATGGTGCTATCATCCTCAAATTGGCGCGATAAAGCATCAACCACTACATTGTCACACCCTCTTCTGTAAATGATCTTATAATCATATCCCAACATTTTTGTAAGCCATTTATTTTGTTGTAGCGATGATATACGTTTCTCCAAAAAATATTTTAGGCTTTTATGATCCATGTGGATTTGGAAATTTTACCCCAACAAAGATGGCCTCCAAGTGTCTAGTGCATGTAAGATTTCCATCATTTTTTTTCATAAGTAGATTGACCCAGGTGTTTTCCACTCATTTTTGGTTAGTGAAAGCCAATGGTCTACCTTCCTGCATTAATACAATGTCAATACTTGTACCTGAAGCATCATATTCAATCACAAAAGATTTGGTGAATTCAAGAATGATCAGGAATTTATCCAGGATAAAGAATGAAAGGTATTAAAGACTCATGTGCATGGATGTGCCTATGTTACTTATGCAACAGATTGATAAGATTGCTAGAATACATAGACACTGAGGCAATTCATAAAAACATAAAACAAGTTTAATAAGGAGTTCAACCAATGCTCCTGGGCTACGTCTCCTGGTCTAGGCTTTCAGTGGTGGCCTCTCTATTATGTTTTCAAGCAGAGTTTTTACAACAATGAGCTCGATTCAAGTCTCACTAACAGAATGAAGTCAATAGGAATGAAGTGCACAGACTCTCCTTACTAAAACTCGACCTTTGAGGGTCACAATAGTATGACAGGCCTACGCCGAGGAGTTTGCTTAAATCTCTCAAGCCTTCAATGGAGTACACAGACTCTTTGACTCTCTTTGGCTCTGTCTGGCTCGATGCTACCTTCAGGCCAGCTCAGCTTCTACTCTCTGTTCTTTGCTATTAGATTTCTACGTCTCTATGTGTTGCCCCCCTTTTTGCTTCTGTCGGTTCATGGCTTTTAAACCAACCTGTTCTTCTGACTGCTCATTTCTGCTTCCCGACCTTCTGGTTTCCTTTCCTCTATTTGTTCGAATTCCTCTGCTTTGCATCATCATCACTGGGTAATGCCTCACAGGGAGGTGGCCACCTATTTATTAATGAACTGGGTGTCAGATTCCCTGAATCATACTCAAATGGTCGTTAAATCTGTTTGCTTCAAGATCGCCTGCGAACACGAATCATTTTCCAACTCATCATCCATGTCGGACTTCAAATCCCTTGTCATCTTGCTTTTTGATCTGTCAAATCAAGTCAGTCATCACGACGTATCTCTGCCATCGATATGGACCCCCCAGATCCTACATTCGTCCTTCATATCGGGCGGAGAAGTCGCATGACGTTTACCTGTCCGATGCATGCAGTTTTTCTCTCTTCCACCGAACGCGTGTCGCTTGATATGTGGCATCGGGTGAGATTCAGTCAAAACTGCTTACCGCCTCAAAGCCTTATGATATTCTATCGGTTTTAGGGAATCATGCGCTACGGAACCGAAACAATTACTTTTCCGAATTTTATAGCGTTTACGGGTCTGCGCGTTTCGGGGCTTTCCTTCACTGAGGGGGATGCGCTGCGATACGCGATTAGCGCTAATCGCGTATCAAAATACATCTCTATTTCCCGAATTAGCCTCTAGTTTTGTCAGTTTTGTGCCATTGCACTTTACCATGGGCCAATGGTCTACACACTTGACCGAGGGTCCTCGTTGCTTCACTTTGGCTACAACTGCAATTTTATGAGGATTTCTTCTAATAGCTTCGATCTTTTCTAGGACTTGAATCTTTTAGCATAATTTGAAATAGTCATGAAAACTTAGAGGGTTTTAGGATCCAATTCGGATCATAGCCTTCCCACTGAAAAAGCTTTTGGAACACCAAAGTTGGTTTTGTTTCAAGCATCAATCAAGTAATGTTATTGTTTCCTTGCTTTCTCAATTTCTATCCATTTTGCACTACTTGGCTTTGAACCTTTGAGTCCGATCCTGAGGTACTCAAAATCACCTGTGCGTGTAATTCTTACCTTCCTGTCCAGAACTGTATCTTCCTGCAACTCATTAATATATTCAGGTAACAGATCATCAATAGAAGGCAATTGACTCTACTCTTCAAGATATTCAATTAATGAAGGTTCAAATAGTCTCAAGATATCTGCATTAACAACTGAGTAGATGTGCATGTAAGCTGGTAGATCAAGGCGAAAAGCATTCTCACCAATTTTCTCAAGTATCTTGAAAGGTCCATACCTTATTGGCTTCAACTTCTTTCCTTCACCTTGCATTCGGTCTTTGCTAATATACAACCAGACTTGGTCACCAACTTGGAAAATATGCTCTATCTGATGCTTGTCATGCCTTACCTTGTACTTAGCTTGGCTCTTTTCCAGTTGTTCCTGTACTGCCTGGTGAATCTCTTGGATTTGTTCAATGAACTTGGTTGCCTTGTGCACATGACTGTGTCTGTCAACTGCTATGTCTTTACCAAATACAAAATCCAAGGGAGACCTTGGTGTGAAACCAAAATAGGTCTCAAAAGGAGATCTCTATGTAGAAGAATGTTTAGCTCGGTTGTAAGAATGTTGCACATAGCATAAATGTTCATCCCAAAGTTTGGGATGCTTGTTGCAATAGCCTCTGAGGAACTAGATCACTGTCCTATTGACCACTTATGTTTGGCCATCTGTTTGCGGATGAAAAGCTGTGCTTTTATTTAGCCTGGTGTCCATCAATTCTGACAAACCTGACCAAAATTTCCCAACAAATCAGGTATTTCGATCAGAGATTATAGAAGTGGGTAATCCAAAATGAACCCATACATGCTGAAAGAACAACTTTACAGTTTGTTTAGCTGTAATCTATTTGTTACAAGGTATTAAAATACACATTTTGCTGAACCTATCCACAACAACATATAAATAGTCATGAATTTTCCTAGATTTAGGCAGTCCTCCAACAAAGTCCATGGAAACACTTTCCCAAGGATGAGAAGGAACTGGTAGTGGAGTGTACAAGCCTAGTTTTCTATTGTTGTGCTTTCTTTTAGCACACATGGTACACCCTCTTACATATCTAGAAACTGTCTCATTCATTTTCGGCCAATAACAAAATCTTTGCAATTGTGCAAACATTTTACTTACACTAAAGTGAACTGTTATTAGAGAAGTGTTTTCTTCTCGAATTATCTTTACTCTTTTAGTTTGTGGAATACATAGTTTCCCACAATGATACAAGAGTTGGTCCTTAATATGATAATCCAATTCTTCTACTCATTTGCCTTGGCTTAAAGTTGCATATACGTCTTTAAATCTATATCTTGAGCATATCATTCAATGTAGCTCTCATGCAATACTAAATTATGCTTAAGTATAGTAGATGCATTTATAATTGGTCTAGATAACATATCTACAAAGTTATTGTGTATGCCCTTTTCATGTCTGATGACTAAATGAAACTATTGTAGAAAACCCATCCATCTATAGTGCCTTGATTGATGCAACTTAGTTTGGGAGTGTAGATATTGAAGTGGTTGATGATCAATATGTATAACTGTCTTTTTTCCCATTAAGTAACGTTTCCACTTTTTCACATTCTGTACTAATGCACACAATTCTTTATCATATGTGGGATAGTTAACTACTGCAAAATTAAATGTCTCATAATGATAACATATGGGTTTAATGTGCTGCATCAACACTGCTCCCATGGCATAGTCGATGGCATCTGTTTCAATCTCAAATGGTCTTTGAAGACCGGGCGGTGCTAGTACTGGTGTTGTACTAATCTTTTCTTTCAAGGTGTCGAAGGCTTTCTGCTATTTACCTCCCCACTGAAACACCTTGTTCAATCATATTAAAGCATATAAGGGAGCTACAATTAAGGAAAAGTTAGAAATAAACTTTCTCCAATATTGTGCTGCTCCTAAGAAGCTTCTAACCTCTGTAGCAGATTTGGGTTTAGGCCAGATTACAGTGACTGCAACCTTAGAGGGATCTATCTTCAATTCACCACCCCCTACTATATGTCCCAAATAATTCAAATATGTTTTGCCAAATTCACATTTTGAGAGTCTAACATAAATTTTTTATCTTTTCAAAACATCTTGTGTCTGCTTAACATGCTTTAAATGTTCTTCCCACATTTTGCTAAATATAAGAATGTCGTCCAGATATACAATAACAAAATCATCAAGAAAAGGTCTGAGTACATCATTCATTACTCTCATGAAAGTAGCAGGAGCATTAGTTAAGCCAAAAGGCATAATCAGCCACTCATACAATCCCTGCTTTATTTTGAAAGCATTCTTCCATGCATCTTGTTCTGCAACTCTGACCTGATGATAGCCACTATGCAAGTCTAACTTGGAAAAATAAACAACTTATTTTAACTAATTTAATAGATCATCTATGTGAGGAAGGGGATAACGAGTTTTGATGGTTATCTTATTTAGTGCTTGGTAATCAATGCACATTCTCCACAAGACATCTTTCTTTTTCACCAAGACAATTGGAGACCCACATGGTGATGTGCTAGGTCTGATGAACCCCTTCCCGAGCAGCTCCTGTACCTTCTTCTTGATTTCTGCATTCTCTAAAGTGGACAACCTGTACATTCTGATGTTAGGAAATGGAGCATCTTGCTGCAAAATAATATCATGCACTATTTCCTTTTTGGGTGGCAGACCTTTAGGTTCTTGAAACAATACATCATATTCTGAAAAAACTTTTACTAAATCAGCTTGTTGTTTAGCATCACAGCCCTCAAATACATTGGCTTTATCAGGTTTCTTTTCCTTTACAACCATCAGTAAAAATTGTTTGCATGAATTTACAATTCGTTTCATCTGCCCTGAGTTTATGAGAGTATAATTATTCTTGAGCTTATGAGCTCTTACAATATATTCGATTCCATCTTTAACCTGTAGATACTTGTTCTCATCTCTATAGAAAATAGCTTTTCTATCATACAAGTAAGGACTTCCTAAAACAAATTCACATATATCCAAAGGAACCATATCTAACTCAACCTCATCTACAAATGCTGACCCAAAAGAAAACTTAAGTTTACATTGTCTAGTCACTTGTAGCTTTTCTTTATCACATAGCCAACCTAATGGATATGTTTTCTTGTGAGGTGTGGTTAGTAATCCCAAATTCTTTACAATTGCTTCAGAAATTAAATTTACTTGTGCACCACTATCAAACAAAGTATCAATCTTTTGATGATTGAAAATAACTGAATATGAAAAAGCCCACGTCGTTTTCTCTCATTTTCTTCATTATCAGTAGATTATGCAGAATTACTAGTAGATGCTTCAGAATTTTTACCTTTTATACCTGTGGCTGCGATTTTTGCTTCATCTCCTGAGTTTGAACCCAAATATTTTTGAATAACTACAACCGTCTTCTTCTTCTTTCCCTCAAACTTCTTAAGTTTCAACTCCAGATGCAAAATCCAACAATGTTCATCATCATGCCCATCCTTCTTGTAGCGAGTGCATGAGGAATTGCTCTTCTGTACAATGTTTGTCTTCCTCTCTTTCCATTTCTATTTTCTTTTCTCCTTATTTTTGCTTGCAGTGGGTTGGGATGATCCCCCAACTTCTGGGTTCCCATTCTTACCTCTAGCTTCTAGATGCATAGCCTGAAAAGATATGTCATCTATGCTAGTGGGATTAAACATGAGGATAGTGTGCCTCTTGTAGCTGTGTAGACCACCTATATACTTCAATAGAGTCTCAGGTGAGTCTAAAGAAATTCCTAGAATCAAAGTTCTTTTCCTAAATTCTTGAGTGTAACCTTATACACTTTTCCCTTTTAGTTGTCGAAGAGTTTGCCAACTCATCATGGCTTGCTGCATGTAGGCCAGTGGATAGAATTTATTTTTAATTGCAGAAACAAATTCACTCCAGACAGAAAGAATATTACCATGTTTCTTCATGTCAATTTGTGTCCTGCCTTCCCACCATACCAAGGTGGTGCCTCCAAGGCGTAGGCTGGCCAGCGGAATCTTACTCTTGTCTGAGTCGATGCTCTGCACTCTACAATAAACATCAATCTTTCTGATCCAATTATCCAGCTTCTCTGCATTCAACTCTCCATCATATATTGGTAAATCAAATTTAACATCTAATTTAATCAAAGATGTCTTCTTCTTATTTTCAGTGCTATTAGGAGGCGTGAGGAATTTTTCTTCTTTCCCTTTACCTTTGGAGTGGTCATGGAGGAGAGATTCTTCTACTCCTTTGTCTTGTTTGGAGCTTGATGAATCTTCATCTTTATGTTTCTTATAGTCCCTATACATTTCCTCCACCATGGATTTAAGGGTCATAAAACTATCCATGAACTGGGGGTCTGATTCCAAGGGATTTTCTCTTGACATTTTCCTCTTAGAATAGACTCTTCCAATTTCCGGGTTAGTTTCAACCAATTCTCCTTATCCTAATTTAAACTTTGATCTAGTTAGCATTCAAAAACAAAATCCAGCGCAAGCTTGTCTAACCTTAGCAAACCTATAGCTCTGATACCACTTGATCTGGAATTTATCCAGGATAAAGAATGAAAGGTATTACAGACTCATGTGCATGGATGTACCTATGTTACTTATGCAACAGATCGATAAGATGGCTAGAATACATAGACACTGAGGCAATTCAGAGAAAACATAATAGTCAAACATGTAAACAAAACAAGTTTAATAAGGAGTTCACCCAATGCTCCTGGGCTACGTCTCCTGGTCCAGCCTTTCAATGGTGGCCTCTCTATTATGTTTTCAAGCAAAGTTTTCACAACAGTGAGCTCGAGTCGAGTCTCACTAACAAAATGAAGTCAGTAGGAATGGAGTGCACAGACTCTCCTTACTGAAACTCGACCTTTGAGGGTCACAGTAGTATGCCAGGCCTACGCCAAGGAGTTTTCTTGAACCTCTCAAGCCTTCACTGGAGTACACAGACTCTCTGACTCTCTTTGGCTATGTATGGCTCGATGCCGCCTTCAGGTCAGCTTGGGTTGTACTCTCTATTCTCTACTATTAGCTTTCTGTGGCTTTATGTGTTGCCCCCCTTTTTGCTTCTGTTAGTTCATGGCTTTTAAACCAACCTGTTCTTCTGACTGCTCATTTTCGCTCCTGGCCATCTGGTTTCCTTTCCTCTGTCTGTTTGAATTCCTCTACTCTGCGTCATCATCACTGGGTAATGCCTCGTAGGGAGGTGGCCACATGTTTACTAACAAACTGGGTGTCAGACTCCCTGAATCATACTCAAATGGTTGTTAAATCTATTTGCTTGAAGATCGCCTACGAACACGAATCATTTTGCAACTCATCATCCACATTGGACTTCAAATCCCTTGTCATCTTGCTTTTTGATATATCAAATCCGGTCAATCATTTGGACGTATCTCCGCCGTCAATCTAGACCCCCCAGATCCTACAGTCATCCTTCATATCGGGCGGACAAGTCGCACGACATTTACCCGTCTGATGGGGGCAGTTTTCTCTCTCTTCCGCCGGACATGTGTCACTCGATGTGTGGCATCGAGCAAGACTCATTCAAACTGCTTACAACCTCAAAGCCTTCTGATATTCTACCCATTTTGGGGAATCCCGCGCTACCGAACCAAAACAATTACTTTTCCGAATTTTATAGCATTTTCGGGTCCAACAGCTTTGGGGCTTTCCTTCACTTAGGGGGACACCCTGTGATATGCGATAGCACTAATCGCGTATCAGAATCCACCTCTGTTTCCCAAATTAGCCTCTGGTTTTTCCAGTTTTGTGCCATTACGCTTTACCATGGGCCAACAGTCTACACGCTTGCCTGAGGGTCCTCGTTGCTCCGCTTTGGCCACAACTGCAATTGTTATGAGGATTCCTTCTGATAGCTTCGATAGTTTCTGGGACTTGAACCTTTTAGCATAATTTGAAATAGTCATGAAAACTTAGAGAGTTTTAGGATCCAATTTGGATCAAGATAGGGCCAATATGGAAGTGGAGCACATGACCTGTTTAAGGGCTAAGAAGGTCTCCTGAGCTACATCAGTCCAAGGAAATTATTTTTTCTTCAAAAAATTAGTGAGGGGTCTAAAAATGCATCCATAATTGCAGACAAATTTGAGATAGTAGCCAGTGAGACCCAAGAATTCCCTCAAGATCTTCAAGATTTTTGGTTGGGACCAATCTTTCATTGCCTGAATATCTTTTGGATCAACCCTCACTCCTTCGCAACCCACAATGTGTCCCAAATACTAAACTTCTTCCACGTCAAAATAACACTTAGATAATTTGACAAATAATTTGTGATTTCGGAGTAGTTGCAATACCTGGTCTACATGCTGAAGATGTTTGTCCCATGTTATGCTATAGTTGAGAATTTCATCGAAGAAGACTAGGATAAATTTCTGAAGATATTGTTTCAACAGGTGGTTCATGAGGCTTTAAAAAGTAGATGGAGCATTATGGAGTCCAAATGGCATGACAAGGAATTCACAATGGCATTCATGAGTTTAGAAGGCAGTCTTGGGAATGTCTACTTCCTTCATGCATATTTGGTGATAGCCCAAACAGAGGTCTAGCTTGGTAAAGAAATGAGAACCATGCAGTTCAACAAGAAAATCATCAACAACTGGAATAGGAAATTTGTCCTTAATAGTGAGCTTGTTGAAGGCCTAAAAGTCTGAACACATGTGTCATTCTCCATCTTTATTTATACCCATGACCATTAGAGATGAATAAGGAATGATGTTGGGACATATCACATTGAATTTGTGGAGTTCCTTGATGATTTTTTCAATTTCATTCCTTCGAGCAAAAGGATATCAATATGGGCAGATATTAGGTGGTTGGGCACCCAAGACCAAAGGGATGCTATGATTGTGTTCATATCTAGAGGGTGGAAGCTCTTTAGGTTTGTCAAAGACCCATTGGTGGCGATCTAATATGTTTTTCATCTCAAGATGAATATGAGGAGTAGTGGATTCAATGCCTTGAATCGTATTAAATTGGGCGACTACTCCATGATGGCCCTTTTTTAAAATCTTCTCCATTCGATGTGAGCTGATGATGGTAGGAGCACCTTCTTGGAGTCCCCTTAATGTATGAATGTGGTAGTTTTTCTTAAGTCTCATATATAAGTCATAGAAATCCATTGTGATAGGGCCCAAGGTGTGAACCCATTCATCCCCCTAGAACAATGTCATAACCACCCATTTTAATAGTAAACATGTGGGTCTTTAGGTGGTATTATTCAATTTGAAGCTTAACATTTTCACAGAAGCCTTCACATTTCATAGTCCCCCCATTAGTGATAAGGACTTGGAAATTAGATACCACTCGCACAATGAAATGAAAAACTTCTATGACTCTCTTATGGATAAAGCTATGATTGTTGCCACTATCAATCAATACCACTACTTGTCCTCAGATTTTGAGAGTATGAGGTGAAGAAATGCCAACCAAGGCATGTAGTGAGATAACTGGGTCATCTAGCATAATTATGAGTTCATTTTTAGTTTAGGTTTCCCAACCTTCTTCCTCGGACACCTCAAGGGGTGGAGCTTCCTCTGCTGAGCTGTTATTAGTAGCATCAATTTGAAAGAATTTTGGTTCCTTGCATTTATGTCTAGGGGAGTACTTGTCATCACAGTAATAGCACATTCCTTATTTTCTTCTTTTCGCCATTTCTGTTGGTGACACCTTTTGAACCTTAAGTGGTGGGGCCTTGAGCCTAGGTGGGATGCACCATGGAGACAAAATTTGGATGATTGAACTAGGAATTCAACATGATTTCCACTTCTAAGGCCTTGATGCACGCGTCCAACCAAGTAACTGGGTGGTGCATCTAGACATGCGCTTGGATGGCTTCTTTTAGGCCTTTGATGAAACACTCCAAGTAGAAGTCATCCCCTAGACCAGCAGTTCTGATGGCCAATTTCTCAAAGGATACAATATAGTCCTTTATTGTACCTATTTTCCAGAGCTTGGTGAGATGACCCAAAAAATTAGATTCTCAGTCAAAGTGATCACATATGACTCTTGAGAACATGTTATAAGTTGCTCTCCCTGGATAATTTCTTATGCCACTGCCACCATTTTCATCTCTCCTGGTCCAAGTAAAAGTATCCCACATGTAGTTTACTTCATCTTCGCATATATCATTAAGGGAGAAATATTGTTCCATTTGTGCTACCCATACTGGAGGGTTAGAGCCATCAAATTTGTACATGTCCAACATGGGTGTCCAGTGGTTGGAATGGAGGTGAATTCCATGGAAGTGAATGTGATGGTTGGTTTCTATTCTATGTGCACATCAACATTAGGGTCCTCCTGATGATAATTGGTTATAAGGTCTATTAGTAATGAGATATGTTTGGTAATATTGTCCTGGAATTCTTCAAACATTTTTTGAAGGTGTTCGACCCTCTCAGAAGCCATAACTTGAGATATGGTACCTAGCATACACCAACCCCAGTCAATTATTTAAGAGTAGTCTTATTGGAAAGAGGGAGAGCTCGAGAATAATGGCATGGGTCACTTGAAGTCACATCGGATTTTTTTTTGGGACCGCCAGAAAATTGGGGGCTTACAAGTGAATGGTACCATTGGGACCAACTCATCATCCTAAACCTTATGGGTTGAGTCTCTTACAAGAATCCACTGATCAATACTGCAGTGGATGAATTCCAGAAAGCTTGATCTTGTCGAATGTCTTGCGAAAATTGAGCCTGAACTATAGTAACAAAAATCCCATGGTATTGGTACTGCTGAATATGTTGTGACAATATGATCTGGACAATAGCAGCCAAAACCCTCACTACACAAAGAGTTTGATCTACATTGTGAAAACCCAAACTGTTGAATTTGGTTTGTGCGGTGGCGACAAAACCCCAACTATAGGATATGATCTGGAATATAAGGTAGAGGGTGATCTTCAGATAACCGAGGGAGCTATAGTCACAAAGGAGTGTTATGTGCTACACATTGCGATATACATAGGGGTCCAACAATAGTATTCACCCCAATCTCTCAAGTCACTAAGTAAGGAGGATTGACCATACCCTTAGTCGTACTACCCGACTACCCTATTGTATGTGCAAGTAATCTCCCCGAGTGCTATTTTCAGTGTACTATAGCAACAAGATGAGCAACGAATTATCTAAGGTTATGTTTCATGTGAGTCTAGGAGGCTTTTGATATAGCCAAGGGTACATGGAAGTGTAGTTCGTGCATGTTTTATCTAATGTGCTACTACTTGAAGGGGTACCCACATGGGTTAGAAGGGAGTCCAACAAGCATGACCACCTCTTTTAGTCTCTACATGCATGCCTCCCCAAATCCACAGGTTTATGTGCTCAATGATTGATCCCATGGCTTAAAGATGTCGTAACATGTCTCTAGCCTAAAAAATATTATGTGAAAATTGGAGATACAACTCACCCTAGAAAGTTCTCTTATACCACTTGTTATGATCTTGACCCGCGAGAAATCTAGAATACCAGAAACATGAAAAAACATAGCCTAGAACACATAATTATCACATGAAATGAGAAAAGTTACAAAGTATTTTATTATTCAAAAATAGATTTAATGTTCACTTGCCTCTTCGAGGGGGAAACCTCCAGCAAAGTGAAGCTCAATTACAATAAGACTTGATGATATTTCCCTTACTAACTAGGAATATTTATAGCTAAATTATATCCAAAACCCTAACTACTAGTGGTCCCTTGGTTAACACGGGTTAACCACTTTATTTATTAACTATGGCCCATATACAACTATCTTTCCCTTACTAATTGTTGGGCTTCAAAATGTCATACAAATATCACTCATTACCATACATTTTTCACCTATGCTTCCATTATATCACTCATTATTCACTACCATGTCACTTCATTTTCCCTATTGTTCATGATTAATGGGTCTCATGTATATATTCCATATATTATTTATTTTGAAGCATTTTTAAGAAAAATTCTTGATTAAATATTAGAAAATAATATATTTTTACTTCATATATGGAAAGTGGATTGTTTTTGTGACATGTGTAGGTTCCAAGGAAGCTTCCAAGACACCTTTATGTGGCCTTGAATGATCAATTCGAATTTGATAAGATAAGCCTCATGAGAAGATCAGAATCTCATGGAGAGATCAGGACAAAAGGGGGTTATGTGTCTAGATGGTTGAAAGAAGTATGGAACTAAAGAGAGATTAGTGGATATCAATTAGGAGTTTGTAACTCCCCATTGTATAAATAGGAGTACAATCTCCTTCATTTGTAATCTTAGAATCTTCATTTGTAATCTTAGAGTTCCATTTGTAATCTTAAAGTTGGTTTGTACATCATGATGGATATTTTGAAATAAAGAATCATACTTTGATTTTGTTTCTTCTACATTTGAGTCTCCTTTGAAGTGGTGTGCTTGTGGAGTTATGGAGGGCCCCCATGGCCTCACTTGCATTCTTTATTTTAGGTATAATTTAATTTATGTTTTTATTTCATTTCAGCTTTCAAGTTCTTGTTAGATATTCTAATTGTTGGAAGAAATCTTAAAATTCATGTGTTCTTGTAAGGGAACCATAAGATCTTCGACAAATTAGAAATCTCTCTAGGTTTTTTAGTTGTTGGAAGAAATATTAACGTTCATGTGTTCTTGTAAGGGAACCATAAGATCTCTGACAAAGTAGGAACCTCTCTAGTTTGTTTAGTTATTGGAAGAGATCTTGTCAAATGTGTTCTTGTAAGAGAACCAATAGATCTCAAACAAATCAGAAATCTTTCTAGACCTATAGGTGGTACTTCTAAGTTTACCTTCCCAGGCTGACATTAATTGAACTCTGATTTGCATCCGCATTTTAGACCAAACACTTTGGCGTCATTGCCGAGGAAGTGCAACTAGAAGGATTTAATAATTATTTTACGCATTTGTTTTTATGGACTAATTTGTGGAACTTGGTGACAACAGGTTCATAAAGGAGTTCAAAGTTTTTTTTTTTTTGTTTTTTTGTTTTTTTTTTTGTTTTTGTTTTTGTTTTGTTTTTTTTTTTTTTTTTCGCACATAGTTAATTTAAATTTAGTTTTTATTTTAAACCCCCCATTTCTCACTAATCCATCTATGGATGAGGAATTTGATAATGTTGAACAAGTACTTCTTGGAGAGCAAGGACAATAACCTTGAGCCAACTCTAAGATAGGTTACTCACATACGTGTAAAACATAACGTAAAAAATTTAAATTGTGATGTGAGCATGTTCAAACTTTTAATTCATAGATGGCTTCATTGGAAGCATTCTTTTACCTAGGAAATAAAAAAATCTTTCAAGTTAAAGGTAGAATAGATTAAAAAATAAATAAAATGAGATCTCATAAAGTTTCTTTTAGTCTTGTTTTCAAAAATAAAAAATAAAAAAAATTCATTAACATTTCCCATGAATAAATTACTTATAAAATAAAAAATGTTTCAAGTTAATGAAGAAAATATTAAAATAAAAAATAAAACTAGATCTCGTAGAATTTTCTTTTAGTCTTGGTTTTTAAAAAAATAAAAAAATCATGAATAACTTAAAAGATTTTCTTCATCATCACATTTCTATATCTTGTTTCTATATCATGGGTAAGCCAGAAGCTTGATTATCAGAAGCTTTGTCTTCTGAGAGTCTAAATGCCCTCACAACATTGCAGAAAGAGTGTTGATAATGCGAGGTTTGATCGCAGATATTGATTGTGTTTATTATCCATCCACACTAATCAAAATATTAGTGTGCTCTCTTCCTGCTCTTCGTGCGATCAAGAAGATGAGAAAATATTTTGATTCATTCAAATAAAAATACTTTCGCTGGAAAATTGATCTGTGCATTCTATCGATTATAAGAAATTTGCAAGCTTCCAATATCGATCTTCTGCAACAATTTAATTTTTTAGTAAAACTAAATTGGTAGCATATTGAAATAAATCAATGGAATTATTAATGCACATATGATTGTTTGATTTTTCAATTTTTTTTTTTTAATTTTTTTTTTTATCACATTCTCTAGTTCTGGCCTCTTGATTTAAATCTATGGACCGACGGATACGGGCACTTCAAAGCCATCATTGATTGCACATGCTTCAATATATCCAATGTTATTTTGATTGCACCATTCAAGATAAGACCTCTGTATCTCCTGCAAATTCTCTTCATCATCATTCAACAAGCCACAACCTTCACTGCGATCAATACCATAATTCCAAAACTCTGGGTGAGGATCACTGGAGGATTCTCCATACTTCCACAATTTTCTTTCGTACTCTTCATGAGCAGGGTGACTAGGTAGAAAATCTTCCTTGTTTCCAATGCATATTGACTTCAGAAACCCCGTCTTGAAGAACCTCAAATGATGATGGATTGCTCATATCAAATATCATCACAAGTGCATCATAATGTTTAGATAATGAATGAGCATGCTCAAAAGTTTTTTTTACAAAGATGTGCCATCCAAACACAAACATCAGCTATATAATACTGTGTCGATAGTCCAACCATGGCATGTAATCTCAGATGATGAGAAACTATTGTCTTCTGTGTCCAAAGAAACCAACCTCGTGAGGATGGCATGCTTGCCAACATTGGGGAACTGTTGAAGCCCCGAAAATCGGGTCGACAATAAGGGGGATACCCACCCGGTCCGGACCTTGGTTGGCAGCTCCTTATCCGTTTGGTATAGCGGGTCCGACTCGGGATAACGGGACCAGTTTCCCGACCTTGGGTGTGTGTGTGTGTGTGTAGAGTTGAACTATGCTGATCTAAGAGAAATTTAAAGCTAATCTAATTCAAACTCTTTAAATTAACTCTATGTTATTGTAATCTAATGAGAAACAACACATCTAATCTACACTAACCCGGGGTGTATATCTTCTATTATGTGATCTAAAAATATTTCGAACAATAACTGGTAATAAAGATCATTCAGCTATCATAAGAATAGAAATCATTAAAGATAAACCACTTTGCATAAGAAGTTAGGCAAAACAGTTGTGAACAGCATATCGCATAATAAGTTATTCATATGTCATACATAAACAATATGACTCCACCATACAAAAGTGCTAAATGATAACCCATACATTCATACAATGACATATAAACAACTGAAACTATAAATCACTTAAAGAACATAAGCAGGAATAGTCAAGAGATAAAAGTAGCATCTATGACTGGTTCCACTCATAAGCTTCAAGCAACAATGATTTATCTCTCCTTGTTCTAACATCTACTAAGAGTACAGAAGTGCAACATCAGTAGCAGATATCAAATGCAAA
>APFE030495199.1:229078-256025 GCA_000404065.3 Pinus taeda | reverse complement strand
TTTGACAAATCTCTGGACCCTTCTCTAAATGCCTGAGAAGGGTTTAAATACTGCTAGCTAATTAACTTGATTACATAAATTTAGGATCCAGTTTTCAAATGACCGTCCTTCTAATAAAGAAAATTGTTTCTAAAATTAAATCTGACTCTGAACTATTTCTATATTTTCTCCTTAGTGTTGTAAGCATGCAACATTCGTCTGAGAAGAATCAGTTGGTTGCCTTCCCCTTTCGTGTGTGCTAAAAAATATAGAAGTAACAAGAGTTGGCACCACTTTCTGGTAAACTATAAGATATTTTAGAGAATCTCCCGCTGATTGGGTGCATACTTGGTAATAACTCAAATTTCCCTCCGACTGGTTCTGATTTTGCTATTTCGGTTTCTGTCTTTGTGAATGACTTGATGAGTTAAAAGACTTTACTTTCTGAGCAATTCTCTAGATTGAAAACTGCCTCCGTTCTTCATGGCGGGCTTTTCTAGTGTGTAAGTTTCAGGTCTTTTTAGTAATCATGCTGCTTTTGTGCACCTTTGATTCTGAGCTTCAGATGACCTATTGGTCATTAGCATCTGTTGAGTGATACTCTGGAATCTGTAGTTCTATCCCATGCGGCACCCATTTCTGAAGAGATCTCTTCTGTGTTCTTCGAGCATTGGCGCTTTCCCCTTTTCCTTAGATGTTTCCTGCGAAATTGCTCCATGTTATCTCCTGTTTTATAGTTTGTGTAAAGGAAAAGGGTAATGGAAATAAAGATTGACATGAAAGATTCAGACCTTATGTGTGCATAATTATGACATTCAAAGTGAACTGACTTCTTTGAAAAACAAAAAGCAGTCATTCGTACAATCATTAATTTCCTTTTTTAAGGTGCGCGTTTAATTCTGATTAATGGGCATCTTTCCTTGAATACTGCACCGAGGAAATTCGCGCTCATCGTAGATCGCAGATTTGTGTTATAGTATTGTGGTATCGCGATATCGAATCATCGCAGGTCGTAGATCACAGATCGAAGATCACAGATATTAGTCATTGTGTGCTACTTTACGCGATGTTGCGATATGCGATGTCGCACATTTCTTAAGTTTCTTTTTTAAGGGTGCTTATGGTGAATGCGATGCGATGCATTTCACATCGTTCCTTCGTAGTTTGTTATGCCCATAAAAGAAATGTTTCCTTGCTTTGCTGTGATAAAATTCTAAGGAAAAACAAAAATGTTCATAGAGATGTTTGTTTGAATTTTTTACTAAGGGTCCCCTATTTGCTTGGTGTTATTGCTAATATCAAACAAAAGAGGGGGGTTGTTTGTGGCCACAATAGGAACAGACGATGAAAATGTTGGGCCCGCTAGAGAGGGATCCTTCCTCTCATTATTCTGGTTGGACATACTGGACATCATTTTGTTCATCAGGAATATTAGCCATCCCACAACTAGGGTTTTTTTTTTGGCACCTTTCAAACAAATTGATCACCCTCACTCATGGAGAGATCAACCATTAAAAACCCCAATGTCCTTTCTCAGAGCGTTTCAAGCTCTTTCTCACTCCAACTTTGAGTACCATAGATTTCAGAAAATGACACTGCAAAAAAATGCTCCGATGCTCCGACGCTGAGATTCTATTGCAGATCTGCTTTCTTCATGCACACAATGACCACTAAGTCAACAACTTCTTGCTATGTTCGACACCGACACATTTATTCACATAGTAAGATTTGCGCCATCGAGCGTTGAAGACTTGAAGACCCATATTTTGTAACAGATGATGCAGACTTCCTTTCATTGTTTTTCCACTTGTCATGACTTGAGGACAAGTCAATAAATAAGGCTGGGGGGATGTAACTTCTATATTTTGTATACCTTCCAAGCCTTATATATTTTAAGCCATATTCAGTAGACTCATCAGATTCATCAGACCATCCAGCAGAGGATCCAACAGAAGACACGACAATACAGATCCATCTTTCATCCACAACTTGTAGAAGAAGCTTCAGACCAGAATTGCAGCAGCTGAACATGCATGATTCATCCACTTATTTAGGTAAGTAAGGTATGATGTTTTCTAACCTTTAATCTTGAAATTCTTTTTAGGTGCTAAAATGATGATATTTGGAAAATATTCCACTATTTCACTATTCCATTTCTCATTAAAAATTGCTAGAAACCATCAGTTGGGGGAGAATTGCACACTTCATTTCTTTCTCTCATTCATATTACATCTTAACCCACATAGTCTTCCCACAATAAAAACTACTACAAAGTGATGATCATATTAAATGACTTCTTAAAAATGATTGATCTCAACAAAGTAAATAATGATTGTAACACAAGAACCAATCATTAAAAAGAGATCTCAACAAAGGAAATAATGATTGTAACACAAGAACCAATCATTCAAAGATGCAAATGCTTTGCAAAAATAAAAGTTATCAAAAGATGTGCAAAGTTAAAATGAAGTTCACGATTGAAATATGGTTGTTACATAAGAACCAAACATCATGTAAAAGGAAGCTCATCTAAGAATCAAATCAAATGAGTCATTGTAGTAGCTTGCATGAGGACATGCAAGAGCTTCAGTTGGGGGGTATGTTGGGCTTCAAAATGTTATACAAATATCACTCATTACCATACATTTTTTACCTATGCTTCCATTATATCACTCATTATTCACTACCATGTCACTTCATTTTCCCTATTGTTCATCATTAATGGGTCTCATGTATATCTTCCGAATATTATTTATTTTCAAGCATTTTTAAGAAAAATTATTGATTAAATATTAGAAAATAATATGTTTTACTTCATATATGGAAAGTGGATTGTTTTTGTGACATGTGTAGGTTCTAAGGAAGCTTCCAAGACACCTTTATGTGGCATTGAATGATCAAATTCGAATTTGATAAGATAAGCCTCATGGAGAAGATCATGGTTTCATGGAGAAGATCAAGGACAAAAGGGGGTTATGTGTCTAGATGGTTGAGAGATGTATGGAACTAAAGAGAGATTAGTGGATCATCATTATGAGTTTGTTATCTCATCCCATTGTATAAATAGGAGTACAATACAAATTCATTTCTAAATCTTAGAACTTCATTTGGAACTTAGGGTTCCATTTGTAATCTTAAAGTTGGTTTGTACATCATGATGGAGATTTTGAAATAAAGAATCATACTTTGATTTTGTTGCTTCTACATTTGAGTCTCCTTTGAAGTGGTGTGCTTGTGGAGTTATGGAGGGCTCCCATGGCCTCACTTGCATGCTTATTTTAGGTATAATTTAATTTATGTTTTTATTTCATTTCAGCTTTTAAGTTCTAGTTAGATATTCTAATTGTTGGAAGAAATCTTAAAATTCATGTGTTCTTGTAAGGGAACCATAAAATCTCCGACAAATTAGGAAATCTCTAGTTTGTTTAGTTGTTTGAAGAAATCTTAAAGTTCATGTCTTCTTGTAAGGGAACCATAAGATCTCTGACAAATTAGGAATCTCTCTAGTTTGTTTAATTATTGGAAGAGATCTTGTCAAATGTGTTCTTGTAAGAGAACCAATAGATCTCAAACAAATTAGAAATCTTTCTAGACCTATAGGTGGTACTTCTAAGTTTACCTTCTCGGGTTGACATTAATTGAAATCTAATTTTCATCCGCATTTTAGACCATACACTAACTAGGACTATTTATATCTAAATGACATTCAAAACCCTAACTACTGGTGGTACTTTGCATAACACAAGATAAACATTTTATTTATTAACTATGGCTCATTTACAGCTAACCATGTTCGGTTTTCTCTAATCCAGGTCAACCACTTACAATTATTAATTAGGGCTTTATTGTCTCTCTAACTAACTATGACTCTGACTCGGCCCATTGGGATTATTACATAAATAAAGGGGTTAGGGTTGGACCCTAACACCATTAGGAAAAATTTTAGTTCCTCTTATTCTATGGTTAATAATGTACAATATGATATAATACTATATTTGTCTTTATGTGTCACTATATTCTTCCCTCTCTCCCCCCTCTCCATGTCTATGTATATATCCCTCTCTCTCCCCCCCTCCCTATCTTCTTGTTGGAGGGCCTAGTTGACTTAGTCCATTATCCTAGTTGAGTCAGAAATCTATATAGTAAAGTCAATTGACTCTATAATCAATTTGACAGTCTAATTCGGATAGGTAGATTTGATTATGACAATCAAACTGCTATAATTGTCTCGACAGAGTATATGTATGACAATGTTTGCATCAATGTACTAGTTTTGATCAACTTTCAAGAGAATATAATAAAAGTGTTCCTTTGTTGGTTCTTTGTTACGTTGTGTCTCTTATGTCTTTCTTATGTTGCATATGGTTATACGAGTTCTTGTTTTCCTTTCTACGGGTAACTTTCTTAATTAATGCTAGATTACAACATTGGTTCCATTTCCAGTAGTATTGGACTCGAGTAATTATAACATACAAACACAAATGCAAACTTTAGAATAGATACAAAAGTGGTGGCATATGAAGATTAATAATTACTTGAAGAAATATGTGAGACAAAATATATTGTCAATTGTAGAGTCCAGGGAACATTGTTTTACAAAAGCACATGAACAATTCGTCGAAATAGCCCCTACTAAGATTAAGAAGTTCCTCGACGAAACCACAAATGTGACAAAAAGAAGATGAGGGCCAACTAACATTGAAACTCATAAAAAATGGTCTAACCGACCTATATGAGTGGGTTTAAGATATCTTGGATGAATTTTGTGAAGAACAAGCAATACAAGAACACACTTATATTGATCAAATTAAAGCAAGGTTTTTTGATGATTTTCATGACAATTATTTTTGTACCATACCGACCTTGAGACACAAGTTTCTTCTTGACAAAGGAGTCAACCATATAGTAGAATACCAACCACCTCTTTAAGAGCCATTAAATTTTGATCGTCGTCAAAAACATATCGTTTGCGAGAATTTTCTCAATGCTCGTTGTAAAAGTACAAAAGAAGCATGGGATTATTTCTTGAGAAAATACAAAATGGATGCTGATTTTTCTTTTTTCAACTGACAGTAAGTTGACTCAGCATGGGGGGGTAATGATTCATGAAGAAAAATTTAAAAAAAGGAAAATAAGGAAAGGGAGAAGTATTAATAAACTAAAATATCACGAAAATGGTCGACTATTAAGAAATGAAAAGATGAATAAAGTAAATGAAATACTTTAGATGGATTTTGATTGTATAAGCATTTGAATGATAATCAAAATTTATCTTGGGACAAGTGACAAAAAAGGCAAGAAGAATTAAGAGAAGAATACTAGAGAAAGAAAAATAAAACTTAGGAGCATGAGAGTGAAGATGCTCAAACTCCTTTGATGCTCAACATCAAGAGTTGAGAGGTGTAGCACCACCCATTTTGACATAGACTTATATTATACAAGTAATTCCTAGAAGGCAAGTAGATGAGATGGTACTACAAGTAAAATACCTTCTAGTAGAGGTTTTTGCAGAAGTCCCTACAAAAATAACCCAAAAATATGTTTGTAGTGGAAGTCACTAGTGTAGGTGGGTGGGGGGATGTTTTAACAAATGATTTTTAGACAGTGTATTTATAATATACAAACGCACTGATGCTTTACTATCCATACAAGCACCAATGCCACATAGAACATGGTGCATTGTGGATTTTATTTTTATTTTATTTTTTATTTAGATATATTATATATATATAATAAAAAAAATACGATGCACTAAATAACACAATGCACCGATGCTTGAATAATCGATAGCATTGGAAAATGTTAACTTTTAAAAACTATCAGTGCTATATCCAACTGTAGCATCACTATAGTTTTTAAATTTCAAAAATATGTGGTGCTATTTTCCAACAATGCACCAACATTGTAAATGTACTAAAATGCCCTCGAGCATCTTCTAAAGAGCACCACTATGCAGTTTTTAATTAAAAAAAAAGAGAGGTGCTATGGTCAAACAAAGCACCAGTGTGGTAACTATATTAGAATTCCCCAAGTCTTCTTACCAAAAACATCAATATAAATTTTTCAATTTAAAAAAAAAATCTGGTGCTCTAAGATATCCTCCGCACCTGTGTGGTTATGGTAACATATCAGACGAGAGTTAATTAAAAGAAAACCTCTCAGCCCTTAATTTATTTTTTACCATCTGCAGTGTTGGAGAGCTCTGAAGCACCAATGCCACTCTTGCCTCATGCAAGTTCCCTGACGTCGTTGCTTCTCTTTCTCACCATACTTTCGTATTGTGCTTGCTAACTAACTGTCCAATTTTTTCAAACCGCAGTAAAATTTATTTTTCTCCATTACGTGTCAACAATTACTCACCAATGACCAAATTTATAGGTAATGTCTATGTTTCTCTCTAATTTAATTTTTAGCGGGTTAAAATTGCAAATTAGCTTAAATTTCCATTGTTTTTGAATATTTTTCCCTATGTGGTGCACTCGATATGTTTGGCTCGCACCGATACCAGTGCACCATATAATTTTACAGGGTGCACCGTAGTTTGATGTGTGAACATAACTCACCGCTATTGTTGCGGTATGTTTCGTAAATGAGAACACACTAGGAAAAATATAATTTTATGTCAGTGCATTACACTTGGTGCATTTATATTTACGAAATGCACTGAAAAAATAATATTTAAAAATATAGCTATAGCTTGGTGCATTTAATAACCTGAATGTTTTGTATCGGGGCGAAAATGTTATACATGTGCATTAGTGCATAAATGTGACGCACACCGATGAAAATTTGAATTTGTGAACCAACAACAATGCATCATATGTATGTGTGCATTGATGTCGGTGCGATTGTGTTTGACAGTGTACCAGAGCCGGTCCATGACTATGTTTTGGGAACACCGATAATTTTTGGTTTTTGTTTTCTTTGTTTTGTTTTGTTTTTTGTTTTTTATTTTTTATTATAGTGGAAATCGACAACAGGGGCAGCCTCACAACTCGCATTACACAGGGTCGATTCTGACCGCTACCTCTATAACCACTGGGAGCTGTGCCCACCCCTCTATACAGCTCCAAGGTAATTTTGAGGGATTTGAACTCGTGACCTTCAGTACGAAGCTTGCATTTCTAACGAACTTCACCGCATTGTGATTACCAACTGGCCTATCCCCGTGGGGCTGATAATTTTTGTTTTTTAATTGAAAGTTATGTTTCGATATTTATAAATACATTTTTCATTAAAAAAAATTATATTTTATGTATGATGCTGATGTATTTTTTATGTCAATCATATAGAAAATACGTTAGCAGAGGGAGCAAGAGAAGGAGCAAATAGTAGACCCATACAATATGGTCTGACCATAGGAGGATAGAGATAGGGAGAGTTATTTATACCCTCACCCTATTGCTACAATGACTTGAGCGCTCTTAAGTAATGTAGGCCTCCTCAAGTACTATGAGGAGGCTACATCCGTGAAGGCACACTCTGTCTTATTGATGCATTTGATCCATCGATGGAGTGCCCAAGAGCAAGCTTTTTGTGTCAGTCCTAGGGTTTGGTATAGGCTCTCTGAGGAGGACACATACTTTATCACTTGCTTGTATAGGAGAGGGGAGGAATTTTCCTAGTTCCCTGATGTCCCGCATGGGGTTTTAATTAAGACTCAGCTTTCCTACAGTTAGAGATATGTAGGGCCTCATGCAATACATCCAACATATTTTGAGGTGCATGGTGGAAAAATAAGTATTTCTTCTTTTTCTAGCCAAGAGGTTAGGTGCCTCTCGTTATTAGTCACCACCATTGTGCACTCTAGTAGTGATGGGTAGCACATTAGTTTCCCTCTTTTGTATTATGTTGATTCTTTGATTGAGGCACCATGTTGTATTAGATGGTCTGCCATTTTTTTGGGGTAATTTTTTATGGCTTTAGATAGATGTCATGCATTGAGATCAAGGAAGGCGACCTTCCCTTTCACTTTAATTTTTGATAGGTTTCCATAGACGAGGCCTACATTTTACTGTCGCCCTCCTAGGCTGATCACTGAGGTATGGATTTACATGTGGAGGTAGATGGTGCTAAAGAGGGGTCTGCCGAGTATCTGATCATTATTTCCGTCGATGCACTGGTGCTATTGGCTAGTGAGGATGACCTTGTGTTTGTCGCATTAGCGTTTCCATACGTGGGGATTGATTGGAGACAATATCCCAACATACTCTTCACATCGAATGAGCTTCTAGATAATAGAGGTAATATTAATGTTTTCTTTAAATTAATCTAGTTTCATTTTATTGTTTTAATTAATAACAATAAAATTTATTCTAGCATGTTCTTTAACTTGTTTTATTAACTTGTTTAATGAAATTGTCTAATTATTCTTGTGTACTATATATTTTGTAGAAATCAACACATTCGATGGGGACATCCTTCCTCCCCAACTGGATGGAGGAGATGAGGAGATGAGTGAGGCACATCCTCAGGGAAGCATAGGCATCCAAGGTTGTAGGGCTAGTCTGCGATTTCAGATGGAATACTGTGACATATTAGCCATAGTTATGGTTGATGAGGGAGTCCTTCATGTGAGGGCTTCAGATATGAGTGCAGATCTTAGGTTCATAGATCTATATAGGGACTGTTCGTGCAAGATGATGTCTCTTATGCATCATATCATTGCAACTAGTAGGTTACTAGCATCGATGAGGGATGTAGGGAACACAACAAAAAATACATCAGATGAAGGTGGTGACAATGGTGATGAGGGTGGTGATCATGATCATGATGATGAGAGTGGTGATTATGATCACGATGATGAGGGTGGTGATCATGATGCTTCTAGTAGCACCACCCCATTGGATCATAACCATCAGGGAGTCGGTGATCCTTCTAGTAGTACACCTCCTCGTCAGTTGCTTGATGATGAGATGCCAGAGCTAAAGAATGTGCCTTATGTTTCCCTTGACAGAGTAGACTATCCACCTCCTCCTCCACCTTAGAGTTTGATGTAAAACTGCGTTGAGGTAGTATTTGACCACCCATTTTCTTCTGCTGCAGACCAACCACCTCCTTCTCCACCTTAGTTGAGTTTGACAAACGTTGAGTCAGTATTTGACCATCCATCATCTTCTACTACTGACCAGGCTATCACTACTATGTCTGTTGTATCGTATATTTGATTACAGTTATTTGACTTGATGTAGTTATTTGACTTGTGTGTGTGTGTGTGTGTGTGTGTGTGTGTGTCTATATACATACATGTGGTGCAACTTTTTTTCATGCTTATTTACTTAATTTATATGTTGGTGTTGATGTGTATATTGTTAGGTCATGCTAGATATGTTCATTTAATGTTCTTGCAAATAGATGTGTATGTGATAGTAGTTATTTTACATGAGATTTATATTAATTTGAGCATGTATGTGGTGATGATGTTAGATTAAAATGTTTATTCTTTGCTAGATGTGATCACGATGATGATGCTTGATGAGCCCTAGTATTGCAACAAGAATGTTGCAACTCCCAAGGCTAACAACTTAAATTATCAACCTGGGGTTCGTACAAAATTAAGAGGTGTCAACATTATATATGAAACATGAAATGTGTCCTTCTTTCATCGAACTAATGAAATGAATTGAATATCATGAAATCAAACACTAAACTAATTGAAAAATGGAAACATTACTCTACTTGTAGAATGTAAATTAATACTCTACTTGTAGAATGTAAATTAATACTCTAATTGTTTATGTGGAATGTTGTTTTGAAAAAGGAAATTTGATCTTTTCAACAATAATGCTTGTATATGAAACCTTAAGGAAGCATGAATTCAAGAATCTACTTTGCATTTATGAATCACCCTTTTTATCACTGTGTTCAAGAAAACTTAGCTTTAGTAACATAATCTATGTGCATTTCATAAGAAAACATCCATTGTTATTCAAATGTGGAAATCTCTCTTCTCATTATGATTGCAGATTTATACTTGTAGTGAAGGAAAGGTGGGTCTAGAGAGGTCTTTGGTCTTCCTTAATCATGGATGCAGAGCATAGGGGTCATGATTCAAGATAAGGGACAAAAACCAAGCTTTTGGAACAAATATGGTCAAGTTTACATGTGCTACAGGAGTACTACAAGAGGCCCCGTTTTGCTAGAGGAGGCCCTATTTTTCTACAGTAGGAGATAACTTGCCAAATGGCCAAGTAAATCAAATGAAAATATGAAGAGATTTATTTTTTATTTATTATTATATTATTTCTTTCTTTTTCTTTATATTTTAATCTTCCTTTATATTTATTTTATTTTATTTTTTTATTTTTATTATTTATTTTTTATTTTTTATTTTTATTTTTTATTTTTATTTTTATTTTTTATTTTTTAATTTATTTTTTTATAATTTTTTTTTTCAATTATGGTGTCTTAGGAAGGACTCCATTCCAAGTGGAATCACTCCAAAATACCTCTGTTAACACGTGCTAAAATATAGTAGAAAATTACTATAAAAACCGGAAAATCAAGAACTAGTGAGCTAGTTAACCTACCAAATCCCTAACCTAATCAAGTGAAAATGGTACAACGTGAATTTTGTTATTAAATTGAATGTTTTTAACCTAATACAAGTGGAATAAACACAAATGAATATCATTAACATGCTCTAAAAAATAACAGAAAATTACTACTATTTTGCTACAAGGGACTTCCAGAAATTCTAGATTCGTGAACTAGTAATCCAAAGTAGCTCAATTATGAAGATGAATTTTGAAACATTTTCCAAGGATTAATCATGCTTGTGAATCTTTAAATAACCTGGGAAATGACTTACTTAAATCATTTAACCAATGTAAACTACAACAAAAGAAGAATGAATAGTAAATGCATAAATAAGAGGTGCAAGTGAAAAAGACATTCAAAGGAAATAAATAAATTGTACAAAAGGGCTCTGAGGCTCTTGGGATGGCCAAGCCCAAGGAAAATCATTGTCATATGAAGGAAACCAATCTTTAAGAGCTAAAAATAGCACCAAACTTCATTATTTGAATCAATCCAAGTACAACCCTGCTAGAAATGAAAGTGGAGCTGTTAAATAACAAGTTTTATGCACAAGAAGACTAATAAAGACATTCCCCTAGAGACCAATTCGTGGTACTTATACAAAATGACGAGGAATCATTCTCCTTGAAAGGAGGAACCTTTCCCTCCAAAATCCCCCAAATAGTGGATCTGGTTCTCAACACTAGGAATCTGCATTAAATGACAAGGAGCACTTTTCTAGATTTTCTCAATCATTGGAGCTCCAAAATTTGTGAGATAATTTCAAGATATTTTATTCATTTATTATCCAATATTTACTCTCCTACATCAGGGAGAAAGTCCCTAGATTACATCCCCCTTCAAATATTCATAATGTGCCCAATATTCTCACAACATTCTACAAAAATAAATAATATTAGGCACAAATATGGAATTATCTCTAAGCCTTCCTAATGAGCATATTAAAGCTAAAAATATGTCATCTAATGCAAAAAAGAGAGTTTAATGTGTTGAAAAATGGTCATATGGGCCTTAATTTATGTCTAATTTGGAGGTCCACCATACCCCCTACTGAAAGTGTTGCTCATCCTCTAAGCAACTTAGTGACCTAATTGCACCTTATTCATGGCCCTGGTGGCCTCCTTAACATCCCAAGCTACCTCAGAAGGCATTTTGGTGAATTTTCTCTTGCTCCATCCTCTTCCTATTCTTCTCCAGCTCCTTCTATAGATCCATTTTTTTCTCCAAGTTCTAATTAGGGTTGTGCTTGTGTTTTAAGAAAAGTCTCCCTATTTTTTGTTTACAATGTTTTCCCATGATACAAGTTTTCGAACATTCCCCAAAACATATGTGATAATTAGCATCCTTGAAGAGTTCTTGGACTCTCTTCAATTGAAACTACTCTCCCCATGATCTTTCACTGTGATTTTCCAAAGTTTGGCAACCAAATACTCCCAATCCTTCTCTTAGACGCCTCTCTTCAAATCTAGGGTAAAGTTGCTCAAAATAAAGATTTTTTTAGCTCTCTAGACTTTCTTGTAGTACAATGTCTTCTCTTGTAGCAAATATTTCCCTTTCTATAGGATCTATGTTTCTCTTGTAGAAAATCTATTTATGTTGTAGCAAATTTGTTTCCTCTGGTAGTAGGGGTTGCACAAAAATTGTCACCTTCACATTCTGCAATCTGTGTGAGTCTATCATCACTCATACTTTCCTCCTTTGCAAGTATTAAGCCTTAGTTCTTCATATCAAGCCTTGAAAATAAGAGAAAGCCCTTAAAAGTCTCTAAAACTCTGGTTCCACACTTTCTCTTAGCATTACCTGTGGTTTCACACCTAATTGTCATGTCCCCTACACACTTGACCGCTATGTCTCTGTGTTATGGGTGTGAACCACTGTAAAAGTTAAAAAGGCGCAAGTATATTCTTAAAAACTCACTTTGAGTCATTTTTGCAAGCTTCTAGAAGGAATATTGAGGTGGCAAGTTCGCTCCTTTAAGGTTCATGCATCCCATACCTTAAGGAGTTAACCCCTTTATGTGAGGAGCTTATCCCTTTGAAGGAGGACTCTATCCCTTCATACGTGGACCTGTAACCTCCTTCCTTTGCACTATAAAATGAAGCATTGGGCTGGTTACTGAGGAGGTTGAAAGCTGAATATTTTTGAGGTGAAATGCTGTTGGAACTTAGTCTTCCTAATTGAATTTTGTGAGGAGAGATTACATACCTCTTTGATCTCATTTGGAAGAGTGTGAGGCTTTTCAAAGTAGAGGAGATTCTTGTTTCAGACTCTGGGAAGAGCTTGTACAACATCAAGGCACCAAAGGTTGTAAAGTTCTTCTATTTCAAAGTTAATACAATCAAGTTTATTTTTCTCAATAAGCTGTGTTTTATGGTTTATTTTATGGATTCCTTGATCACCATAATGAACATGATTTATTATATTAGCTATGCAGGTGTTATTTGATGTGTGCATGTTTGTGATTGCAGGTTCTCAAAGGGAAACTCTTTTGGATGGTTGAAGGATAGCTGCCACAAATTAGCGTTGGACTTAAGGTAGGGTCTAAACACCTCTTCAGTTTTGATTAATGAATCACAAAATGTTTAGAGAAAGGTATATTTGCTTGTCCTTCTTGTTGCTAGATATCTATTGATACTAGGGAGATCAGCCTTGTTTGCAAGATCGATTTATCCGGCCAACAAATTGGCGACTCGCTTGGGGAACTGAATTTGGTTTTTGATTTTCCTTTGTCTTTGATTTGAGAAACTTGTTCTTGTTTTTGGTTTTTACTTGATGTGTGTGGGATTGGGTATTTTTTAGGATCTGGATTATTTTTTGTTTTTTCGAAATTTTCAAGAGGATCGCACATTCTTTTTGCAAGACAGTGCGAGCATCTCCGCACTGTTCCTATAGTGCATAGAGCGGTACTGCATCTGGTTCTTTTGGAAGCCTATGGACCCTGTCAAAATTTTTGAAAAACCTAAAATGTTTTCTTCCAGTTAAGCTTAGGTTTCATTTACGAATTTTAGTGTCTACTCAGATCTTCATGTGTTCTGTCAAAAATCTCTTGTGAATAAGTTCCATTGGTGTTTTTTCTTTAGATGATTTTCTAGAAGTTTTGCATGCCTGGATTGGTTTTCACTTGGTCTCTATAGTGACTCAGAGATTAGAAGCATAAGAAACCTTAGATTACCCTGGTCTCTTTTCTCTTCTTGATGAGTCTGATTGGTTTGTGAAATCTGCCCTTGGTGAGAAATAGATTATGTTTTCTCTTTGCAAATCTTTGAACGAACTTGGTCATAACTTTTGAATTTCATTTTTATAAAAGAAAACATAGTTGGGTGTTTTTTGATTGATTTGTTATTCTGAACGAATTAATCCTTAGCTTACTGAATAACTAAGTAAAGCATCCTCGAGAATATTTGAAGCTTTTACCAATTTGGTTTTTAGATCTCAAGATTAGTTTTTAGTAGTTTTGAGTGTTTTCTAGAAATTGTAGAATCTCTTTTGAAAGAATTGTTTTTTGTAGTTTTGAGTGTTGAAAAAGAAAAGGGATTTTTTGTGAGCATGATTAGTAGTCTCGTTTTGAGTTTATTGAAAAAGACAAAAAATATTTTATTTTCATTTACATGTTGAAGAGAAATATTTTTTTTCAAAGAATTGCATTCTCAACTCTTTCTTTTAGCTAGAAATTCTTTAAAGGAAAAACGAATTGTTTATCATTTTAGGTGAATTTTTTAGTGTTTGGAGTCAAGTCTTCACACCATTAAAGTTTCATATTTATACCTATTGACTTAAGAAACAACCCATAAAAGTAATGCTTAATTAAAATTGATCTAGCAATCTTTTTCTTTATAAGAATCTTATCACCAATATAGCTTAGGCTAGTATCTTGGAGTAGGGATTAATTAAATCTCCAAGATAGTTAAAACAAACAAGTAGCTATATCTTGCGGTAGGAAATAAATCCAATTGTAATTGATATAATCTAGGAAGCTCCTCTTAAAGGAGTTAATCACGAGATCATGTCCGGACCTTTGAGACAATCAAGTCTGTCTCATTGGGAAAGATAGAATATTTGCGCGTGTCATAAACGGTAAACCTCGGATTAACCATTGTCGAGGAGCCTGGGGTCACTTGTTGGTAAACCTTGGATTGATCATGTCGAGGAGCTTTCAAGGGGATGGAGCTTTGTTACTCTGCCCTTGCGTGTAGATTGGATCGTAGGTTGTTCCCCCAGTTGTATTTGTTACTGTTGGTAACCTTAGTGTCCAGAAACGTAAGATTATTTCCTAAGGTGACGGTGCAGGACGGGTCTCACTGTACCTGGAGCAGATGTCGACTAGACTCACTTGGACTCTCTGGGGGGTTCTCTTCACTTGAGATGGTTTTGTGAAGAAACTTGTGCCAGTCTATTTCATTAAGCAGGTTGTGGGGTAACTGTTCCAACCGCCCTTTCTGTATTGAATTCTATGATGTTGGATTTCATCACCAACTAGTGTTTTTGGTACGGAAAGTTACTCTTTGTGTGTGGTTTGAACTCTTAGATTTTTTTTGGGCATGTGATTCAATTGTTTGGTTCTTTAGAGACTCTAGGTGGTCTTATTGAAATTTTATTTGTTTGCGTGTGAGTAATTAAATATTTAATCGTGGTTGAATTATCGGGACAATCCCGTAGACTTTGAGGCCAACCTCCCGAGTATACACCAAGCCAGTTTGAAGGGTTACGAGCTGTTGTATCACCTAGTGACAGTAGAGTTGTGTCACCAGAAGTCGGAGAGTCATCTTTAATTGTTCATTCTAATTATCAAGTTCAAGCAACATAGTATATTTCTGAACCAATTTCATTTTCTGAAGTTACTGGTAGTATTTCTCCTACTAGTGAATTAATTGAAGAACCTAAAATTTCTGAGCCTGAAACCGAACTTGCTGCTACTCCATCTTCAGGATTTGCTTCTCCAACTTCTTGTGGTCCTAGTTCACCCAGGGTAGGAAGTATCGTTACCCAAAATCTTCCTTCTGGACTCATTTCTATCGAAGAACTTGTTAGTCCGGACGAAGATACAACTCTCCCTGAAAATCAACCGACTTTAGAACTTAGGGAGTGTGAATCAATTTTCTACAGTCCTTTTAGGAGTGACGCTTGGTATGTATCATTAACAAACATTTTAGAAAACCCAGGTCTTAGTTTTTCACCACCTCGAATTTCTTTTCATCCTACACCGAGACTTTATTATCCCCCTTTGAATATGTCGAAACGGTCATCCATGTTTTCCCAAACACTGGAAACATTTTTATATGGCGATCCTTCTGTTCCTTCTTGATATTAGTCACTTACTGGTACTTTTGCAGGAGCATCTCCTCAACCAATTGAACATGAGATATCATCTAGTAATAACGGAACTCGATCGTTGAGTGTAGAAGAAATTCTTATGAGGCCTGGTACTATTCCAAATCCGCAACCTCAAGGTAGTCAGTTACCGCCTAGAGGGCAACCTCAAGGTAGTCAGTTACCGCCTGGAGCACAACCTCAAGGTAGTCAGCTACTGCCTGGGGGGCAACCTCAAGGTACTCAATTACCGCATGGGGGGCAACCTCAAGGTAGTTAGTTACCACCTGGGGGGAAACCTCAAGGAAAGTACATACCTTCGGGAAAGTACATACCTCAAGGTCAACCTTAGACTCAGTACATACTTCAAGGTCAACCCTAGTATCAATATGTACCTCAAGGTCAACCCCAGTTTTAGTACGTGCCTCAAGGTTATCAACCTCAAGGTCAATACCTAACTCAAGGTTTCCAACCGCCTTGTGGTCAACCATTTGTACAAGGAGGTGGAAATGTACCTCTCAATTATTAGCCCAACGCTCAACTCGGTTATGGTTCTCAATATGCTCAACCTTTTATGGGTCCATACCCCGGAATGAACATGGTGCAGGATCCATCTCAAACTCAAAAGATTTTGCAACCTAATTTGTAGTTATCAAGTCAACCTGGACAACCTTTGGTTTCTAGTCCAACCCAGCAACCTATCTAGCCTACTGTTCAAACTTCTGCACCTGGTGTAGTTCATCAGTCTAGGCCTAGTTCACCTTGAATTCCGCCTCAAACTGTTGCTGCAACTACTGCAACTTGTGTTCAATCTACCCCACCTACTTCTGGGGTATCGACAACTCCAGTTTCTATTGTTCCTGCATCAACTCCTCAAGCCTCTTTACCACATTCAGGACCTACAATTCAGACTTCGGTTTAGATGCTTGTAGGACAACCTGGTCCAAGTATGGTTGTCACAAGTCAACTACAATTCACTTATCAACTGTACTAGGGACAGTACCAATTTGGTCCTGCTATGAAAAACCCAGTTTATCAGTATCAATTGTACCCTGGATATACTTATCAACAACCTCAACAACCCAAATTTGGTATGGTTAATCCTGGTTTTCTGGGAAGATATAATATTCCTAATGCAAATCCAATTCCAAGTTATCATGGATATCCTCCTCCTGGGGCTGGTCTTGTGACCCAAGGTTTTCGAGACCCTAACTGTCAGTTACCTTTTATTGAAACTTTAGATTTACCCGATTTGTCATGCCTTACGAACGATCTAATTTACTATCTTCCGTATTGGCCACCAATGCCTAATACGTTGCCCAGTGATATCCCGAAATTTGAGGGTAAGTTAGGAGAAGATCTGTCAAATCATGTGATGACTTATCACCTCTGGTGTGCATCTAATTCCATTATAGATTATTTAATTTGCTTACGTCTTTTTCAACGCACTCTGATTGGTCTTGCTTCCAAATGGTACATTGAGCTACCATGAGGCTCTTTTTACAATTTTAGTCAGTTAGCCACTTCTTTCTTAACTCATTTTCAGTTGCTTGTCAGATACTACAATGGCACGGAATTATTAACTTCATTAAAACAGTCATCATCCACATATATTTCAAATCATATTCATGAATGGTGACGTAGACGATGTTTAGTGAAATTTTTTATTCCGGATCAAATTTTAGCAGAATGGTTCGTTAAATTATTATTACCTAAAATCACTGAGGATGTAGCTAAGGCAGGAGTAGTTACTGTAGAGAAATTAATTTCTCAGGCTCAGTACCTTGACCTTGTCTATGCACAGTTAGGTACTTTACATGAAAAAATCCCCAACCTTCTGAAACACAATCAAATAACTGCAGCTCCTTCAGGGTCTCATGCCGCTGATGGTATGATTGGTTCAGTTAGTACCAAAAGCAAGAAGAAATCTACAAAGAATTCTTCTCCTATTATAACTTTACCAAATTCCCCAACAGGAGACTCTTCCGCTGAAATTCATGCTGATATCCATGTCATAGAATCATCCACGGCTAAATCAAAATCCGGTGGTAAAAAGAAGGGGAAGAAGAAAAATAAACAAAACTCAAAAGAGAAATCAGATAAAATTGAATCTACTGACGAGAAATGTAAACCTCACTATCCTTATCTCATTTGTGATGAGAATCATTTTACAAGAGACTACCTACATCAAGCTGAGGTTTCGAAAATCGTCAAAGGTTCTCAAACGCTTGTTGTCTTGAAGGATCCTTTTCCTAGCCAAGATAGTAAAATGATCGGTTCTTCCTCAAATACCTCAGAAGAACCCATAATGATGATGTCTCATGTCAGGATTGCGATGCGATTGCAAGATTATGGAAGTAAAAATTTTGTTGGTGGTAAGAAAGCAGCATCTTCTCATTCAAACCCATCAACTTCAATTCCTTCTGGTTCTGATCCGCTATAGATCGAGAAACCTAACCGAGACTTAGTAATCAAACCGCCTGCTAAAGATATACTTCAGAAGTCAGCTTTCAATCTACATGCGAGAGCTGCTCAGAATTATAGCATTGTTGAAGACTTAGCTATTTCCCTTTCAGCGATGTCGGCTTTGGAGGTGCTGCAATCATGCCCAATACAATGTAAATTACTATTGTCAGCTATAGGAGCTGTTGATATTCATGATTCGAACCTTATAATCTTCGATTTAGAGAATAGTACACCTCACCTACCTCATCAAATGGCTTTCCAGATCCCAGCGTTAGTCAAAAAATATACCTTTCTTTAGGACTGTAATTGATGAGGGAGCTTCTACGTGTATTATGTCGATCCAGTGTTGGAGATCGCTTGGTTCTCTGACAATCAATCAGTCCCCGACGATTCTAAAGGCTTTTGATGGCCGAGGGTTCCATCCTTTTGGCATTTTGCAGGATTTACCTACAGGGGGTGAAGGAAAAACTGTAAATCTAGATGTGGAAGTGGTTGATGCCCCTCTAGATTACAACCTTCTCTTGGGTCACAGTTGGTCTTATGCTATGACTGCTATTGTTTCATCGATCTTTTGGCTTATCAAGTTTCCTCATAATTGAAAGATCGTTACCATAGACTAGCAGACTTATTTTTCATCCAACCCAGCCTCTTCTGATAGTATTCAACATGTCAGTAAAACAACTATGCCTTACAAGGATGTTGGGGTAGGATTGATTAAAGATTCTGGTTTACTAGGAACTTTTTCCTTTCCTTGTCCTAACGTATTGCCTTTTATTGCAACTATTCATATGATTTCATCGAACACTATTGCTTTTGATGATCCTTGGATTGTACCTTCCAATTCTAAGGTGGATTCATTTGGTAACACGATGCCTTTAAGTCCCTTGGAAATTCCATATTAGGTAGTACAGTCGTTTTCTGACTCCTGTTCAACCAAAATTGATCCAATGAATGTGGTCCATGGAGAATCACTTTCAATATCAACCTCATCTTCAACAACATTTTCTGATCCTATTCATACTGATGAGCAAATTCGTAAACTTTTGTCTGTTGATGATTTACCATGGGAAGATCTTCATCATCGATCTTCATTTTTACCTGAGCTTGATCATTTTGAAAATGATTTTTCATCTATTTTTATCGTTGATTATGTCAAAGAACCACAGAATCCACTGCAACATCCTGATTCTGAGTTAAATTTGGTAAATATCTCTTGAATGGTTCCTATTGACATTTCAGTTAAACCCAGAATTATTGAAAAGATTTATATAGGTGCTTCCTGTATGGACGATGAAATCCAAACTTATAAAGCCCTATTTCAAGAATTCCACAACGTGTTTGCCTGGTCATATGAAGAAATTCCAGGAATCGATCCATCAATTGTTGTCCATGAAATTAAAACTTACCCGGATGCTAAACCTGTCTGGCAATGTTTGTGCCAGATACATCCACGAAAAGCTGCTGCTATTAAAGCTGAAGTTAAGAAATTACTTCGAGCAGGTTTCATTTATCCAATTCCTTTAACGAATTGGGTATCGAATATTGTTCCTGTTAACAAAAATCAAGAAATGATAAGAATATGTATCAATTATAGGGATATTAATCGAGCTTGTCCTAAAGACAATTATCCAATCCCCTATATTGATCAAATTATTGGTGATTGTGCCGACAGTGAAATGTTCTCCTTTATGGACAGCTTTTCTGGTTACAATCAAATCAACATACTCCCTGCTGATCAACCAAAAAAGGATTTCATTTGTCTGTGGGGGACATTTTCTTATTGCAAATTACCTTTTGGATTGAAGAACACTGGAGAAACTTTTCAAAGAGCTATGTCTTACGCATTTCATGACATCAAGCACATTGTGCAGCGTTATCTCGATGATTTACCTGCCCATTCATTACATAGAGCCGATCATCTCACTCATTTATGAGCAATCTTTATGAGATGTAGGCATTATCGAATTAGGATGAATCCACACAAATTTGTTTTCTGTATAGAAACGGGTCGTTTACTGGGATTTGTCGTTTCGAAAGCCGACATTCTTGTCGGTCCCTTGAAGGTTGAAGCTATTGTCAAATTACCTCCTCCTTTGACTCTTTACCAACTCCAAAGTTTGCAAGGGAAAGCAAACTTTTACGTCGTTTCATTCCTAACTACATCGAGATAATGAAAGGTTTTACCAATTTGTTGAAACAGAATACTCCATTCTTTTGGGTGATAGCTGACAAATCTTTTGATGCACTTAAACATGCGTTGACCCATGCATCGTTATTGCTTCCTCCCAACTACAACCAGGATTACTTTTTGTACCTTGCCGCTTCTCATTCCACCATTGGGATGGTTTTATTTCAGGAAGATGAATTCAACAGTGAACATGTGATTTATCATCTTAGTCAAACTCTGAATCCGACTGAGCTCAAATATTCACATGTGGATAAATTGGCATTGGCAGTTGTTCAAGTTGTCCAAATATTTCATCACTACATCTTATTACGCAAAACTACTGTAATTTCTGACTGTAACCCTATGATGTATATTTTTACCAAACAATTGCTAGGGGGCAAGTATTCCAAACGGATAGTTATCCTATAGGAATTTGACTTGGAATTTTAAAAATCCAAAGCAAAGAAATCTTTGGTTTTTGTGGAACTGATGTGTGATTTCCCGCATACTGATATTGAAACTGTGGCAGAAGAGCCCATTGTGGATGAATCCTTGTTTCTTATCAGTACTCTTGATCCATGGTATGGAGATATCATTGTTTATCTCCAAACCCAATCTTTTCGGCCTAAAATCTCATGATCTCAACGATGGAAAATACGTTTCCAATCCCAACAATACAATATTATTGGTGATGCACTTTATCATCGTGGGGCGGATTCTGTTTTCCGACATTCTTTAACTCATGAAGAAGCTAAAAAGGTTCTAAATGACTATCACTCTGGAGCATGTGGCGGTCATATGTCTAGGTATGCCACAACCCAAAAGATATTGCACGCTAGTTATTTCTGGCCATCTTTATTCAAAGATTGTATCTATGCAGTTCGGAAATGCCACAATTGTCAAATTTTTTATCATAAGATGCGTGCTCCACCCGCTCCTCTCCACCCTATAATTATCGCCGGCCCTTTTACAAAGTGGGGTATCGACTTTATTACATGTAACCCTCACTCGACTGGGGGGCATGCGTATATCATCCTTGCTGTAGATTATCTTACTAAGTGGGCCAAGGCGATGCCTACATTTTCAACAAACGCAAAAATTGCTACAATTTTCATTTTCAATCATATAATTACTAGATTCAGTGTTCCTCAAGCTATTATTACTGATCATGGAAGTCATTTTCGAAACATCATGATGACTGAACTGACAGATCAACTTGGCCTGCGTCACGATAGTTCTACTCCATATTACCCACAGGATAATGGTCTAGTTGAAGCTATCGATAAAGTTCTAGTCACTATGATCCAACGAATCATTGGTATTCATAGGTTGAATTGGCATAACATTTTATTTTCAGCACTTGGTCATATCAAACCTCAGTAAAAACATCAACTGGTTTCATTCTTTTCCAACTGGTTTTACGGATTGGAAGCAGTATTACCCATCGAATGCGAAATTTTGTCATTGCAAATAGCCATAGAATTACTCCCGACCACTTTCGAAGAGGAGAAACTTTTGTTGTACTTAGCTCAGCTAGATGAGAATCGATGTGATGCTGCATTAGCAATCGAGTCTCATGCCAAACGAATAGAAGCTCAATATGACCGAAATGTTACAACTCGCATTTTTTTGGAAGGAGACCTAGTTTTACTATACGATCAAGCAAATGATAAGCTAGGGGCTGGAAAATTTGTACCTATGTGGCATGGTCCTTATATTGTTAAGCGAAAGCTGGCAAAAGGGGCCTATGTATTGGTATATTTTGATGGTGTCTCTTTGGGTAAACCTAGAAATGGGCTTTATCTAAAGAGATATTATGCTTAAACCTTGGTGTGGAGATTTTTATTAGATTAATTTCTTTCCAGCCGGTGTGTTTTAGATTAGAAACGTGTGCCCATTTTAGAGAGTGCTTTTATCATTATTCCTGCTTATCTTGATTTTACTCTTAATATTGCAGATGTCGACGTCTCCTCAAACATACATTGGTTTTGCTGATGGTGCTTGTCGTAGTACACAGAACATTTCTTCCGCAGCTTGGGTTATCTATTCACCCTTTGATGAGTTAGTATCTATGCATGGGGTAAGCCTCAATCAAACAACGAATAACATTACAGAGTATAGTGTAGTGATTGAGTTATTATTTGAGTCCATCTCATTTGGGATTCAAAGCTTGATTGTTAGGTTGGATTCTGAACTCATTGTATTATAGCTTAATAGGGTTTATGCCATTAGAAATCTAGTGTTATTAAGACTATTTTTGAGATTTCGTCTCTTGGAAGGTGAATTTGACTAAATTGAATATCAACATATTCCAAGATATTTAAATACATTAGCAGATGTAGTTGCTTCATGAATGTTAAATAGACATTTGCAATAATCAAAACAGTAAATTTTAAAAAATTCCATAACATGTTATACAAGATAGTTAGCAATAATGATATATCATAGCTAGAAGTGTGTCAAATATACATCGTCTTTGATCATAGGTTGAAAAACACCTTATGATCAACAAAAAAGATAGTACAAAAAGACATAAAATGCCATATGAGTCTACAAAGGCGATCATCCTATCCCTGATGATGATCATGATAAGAAACCACTTCTTGGGCCACCCTACAAGGAATCTCCTAAAAGGTCCTGGGACCCCAATCACATATCAATGTAACCTAAGTGGAATATCATCTATACTAGTCTCTGGAATATCTGCTGTCAAACGCTCTAAATGATTCTCCAATTTGGTTAGGGTCTCTGTAGATTGGTCCTGTGGGGCCGGTACTGCTGTAGCTAGGTGTCTCCTCTCATACGGCTAGAGAGCGGATGGTCGTCATGGACCCACATCTGCATTTGAAACTTTTTATCATCAGTTTTGGACGATTTAAAAACAATTTTTTTTAGTTAAAACAAGTGTTGAAAATGATTTTACCTGAATCATCCCACTGCTCTCCTAGTGGAAGAGCCATGTCTGGGTCACCACGATAATCCATCCCAGCATATGGAAAATCTTGAATCACAAAAAGTTGGTTCCTCAACCAATGAAAATACTCAGGTGGAAATTGGACAACCTCTGAAACCTCCTCAGGATGACGGGCCATCACTGCAACCCAACGCATAATCCTAGGCTCTCGAGGAAGTCCAACCTTAACGAAAAGCTGTTGTGGGACCAATATAAGGACCCTCTCTAGACCAAATCTCACAACCAGGCAACCATATCCAAAGTTTTTTAGTTGTCCGTTCTTTGCTCTAGTTAGTTGGCCTTTTACATTTGCCAACACAGCCTCACACCAGTTGAAGATGGTACCTCGATAAAAGTCTATTTCCATTCGCATCTAGGATGTAGTAGCTACATGCAATGCTGCGCTCCTGTGTAGTCTGGTGACAGTGAAGGCGATAACTTTAATTTCAGGACGGGAGATAGTTTTAATATCTATCCGTTTGTCCTTTGTTTGGTCATTGCAAAACTCTAATCGGAGACTAGCGACAGACTGGCCACTTGGCCTAGTCCCGAAAATAGATAATCGTTCACCTCTCTTGGGCAAACTAGTGAAGAAATATATGTTCTCTAGCTGAATTTTGAGCCGATGGCCACCAATCATGAAACACTGATCCTGTGTGCTCCACCTATCTACCAGCCATTGCAAGAAGTCTACTTGGGCCCTCATGCTGGGTATGGCCCAGAATTTAAATAGTTCGCATGCTTTTAATGCCCATATTGTAGGTGGATGAAATAATGCGGCTAGATCCACATCTTCATGCTTGCGTTCCCGCCAAATAAGCATTTTGTATGTCCTACATTGCAAAAAAGGCGTATTAGAACAATTTAGTTCAAATTTTTTTTGGGCAGAAATGGAAAAAATTGAAATTTTAAAACCTGGATTGCAGGGTCTACACCCACTGATTAGGGATAGTGTGTAGGTTTGCACTTGTCCTAAGCAACAGGTCCGAAACCCTGACTTTTTCCTTTGTAGAAAAAAATCGAGGTTTGCAGGGGCCGCATGTTGCACCTGCGGACCCCTGCGAGCAGATTTTTAAATCAAATTTTCCTTTAAAAATCAATTTTAAAGCCCTAAAATGAAATGCAAACAGTTGAAATGAAAGATAGGGATGATGTGGATTACCTGGAGCTTACGGTTTTTTATTCCAACGGTCAGATTTTCCGCAATCTTCACAGGAAGTTTCTTACCCAAAAGCTCTTACTTCTCACTCTAAAGTTAAATGGTAAAAATGAATTTACAAAAGCCCTTTTTATAAGTTTTTTTGAATAAATGAATTTTTAATTTATTTATTTTTCAGTTTAAAAAGTTAACTTTTGATGCATTTTTATTAATCTTAAGAAAAACACCTTATGATCGGCAAAAATGATAGTACAAAAAGACATAAAATGTCATATGAGTCTACAAAAGCGATCATCCTATCCCTGATGATGATCATGATAAGAAACCACTGCTCAGGCCACCTTACAAAGGAATCTCCTAAAAGTTCCTGAGACCCCAATCACATAGCGATGTAACCTAAGTGGAATATCATCTATACTAATCTCTGAAATATCTGTTGTTAAACGCTCTAGATGATTCTCCAATTCGGTCAGGGTCTTTATAGATTGGTCCTATGGGGCCGGTACTGCTGTAGCCGGGTGTCTCCTCTCATAGGGATGGAGAGAGGCTAGTCGTCGTGGACCCATATCTGCATTTGACACTTTTTATTATCAGTTTTGGACGATTTAAAAACAAAGAAAAATTAGTTAAAACAAGTGTTGAAAATGATTTTACCTAAATCATCCCACTGCTCTCTTGGTGGAAGATCCATGTCTGGGTCACCACGATAATCCATCCCAACATATGGAAAATCATGAATCAGAAAAATTTGGTTCCTCAACCAACGAAAATACTTAGGTGGAAATCAGACAACCTCTGAACGCTCCTCAGGATGACGGGCCATCACTGCAACCCAACGCATAATCCTAGGCTCTCGAGGAATTCCAGCCTCGACGGAAAGCTGTTATGGGACCAACATAGGGAACCTATCTAGACCAAATATCACAATGAGGAAACCATATCTAAAGTTTTTTAGTTGTTCGTTCTTTGCTCTAGTCAGTTGGCCTTTTACATTCACCAACACAACCTTGCACCAGTTGAAGATGGTACCTCGATAACAGTCTACTGCCATTCGCATTTGGGATCTGGTATCTACATGCAATACTGCACTCCCGCATAGTCTGGTGACAGTGAATGCGATAACTTTAAGTTCAGGACAGGATATAGTTTTAATATCTATCCGTTTGTCCTCTAATTGGTCATTGCAAAAATCTAATCGAAGACTAGCAACAGACTGACCACCTGGCCTAGTCCCAAAAAGAGATAATCGTTCGCCTTTCTTAGGTAAACCAGTCAATAAATATATGTCCTCTAGCTCGATTTCGAGCCGATGGCCACCAATCATGAAACACTGGTCGAGTGTGCTCCACCTGTCTACCAGCCATTGCAAGAAGTCTGCTTGGGCCCTCATACCGGGTATGGCCCAGAATTTAAATAGTCTGCATGCTTTTAATGCCCGTATTGTAGGTGGATGAATTAATGCGGCTAGATCCACATCCTCATGCTCGCATTCCCACCAAGTAAGCATTTTGTATGTCCTACATTGCAAAAATGCGTATTAGAACAATTTAGTTCAAAAAAAAATTGGGCGGAAATGGAAAAAATTGACATTTTAAAACCTATTTCGAAGGGTCCGCACCCGTTGGTTAGGGATAGTGCGTAGGTCCGCACTTGTCCTAAGAAACAGGTGTGGAACCTTGACTTTTTCCTTTGTAGAAAAAATTCAGGGTCCACAGGGGCCGCGTGTTGCACCTGCGGACCCCCACGAGTAGATTTTTAAATCAAATTTTCCTTAAAAAATCAATTTTAAAGCCCTAAAATGAAATGCAAATGGTTGAAATGCAAGATAGGGATGATGTGCATTACCTGGAGCTTACGGTTTTCGATTCCAATGGTTAGATGTTTCACAATATTCACAGGAAGTTTCTTACCCAAAAGCTCTTACTTCTCACTCTGAAATCAAACGGTAAAAATGAATTTACAAAATCCCTTTTTATAAGCTTTTTTGAATAAATGAATTTTTAATTATTTTTTTTTCACTTTAAAAAGGTAAATTTTTGATGCATTTTTATTAATCTTAAGAAAAACACCTTATGATCGGCAAAAATGATAGTACAAAAAGACTTAAAATGTCATATGAGTTTACAAAGACAATCATTCTATCCCTGATGATGATCATGATAAGGAACCACTGCTTGGGCCACCCTACAAAGGAATCTCCTAAAACGTCCTGGGACCCCAATCACATATTGTTGTAACTTAAGTGGAATATCATCTATACTAGTCTCTAGAATATCTGCTGTCAAATGCTCTAGATGATTCTCCAATTCAGTCAGGGTCTCTGTAGATTGGTCCTGTGGGGCCGGTACTGCTGCAGCTGGGTGTCTCCTCTCATAGG